>DWTO01001508.1:0-16082 GCA_018244755.1 Jemadia pseudognetus
TGTGTTCATACGAAATGTGGGCCGATAGATATTATTTACTTACGAGTACCGTGTACAAGTGCCGCGTGTAACGGTCTGGTGCCGGCTGTGAACGGAAGTGGCGGTATGAGCCTGCGCACCTTACTCTCAATTGTTCTATAATTTTATTTAATGTTGTGCAAAAATAGTATATCGTTATATAGTATATCGGTATAATAGTGTATCGTTTTGTCCGCATAAACATTGATGTCGATATTGAAGTAGATGTGTTTTTTGTCTTGATTTTTTGGAACCCTGATTTCGGTACGTTAAAATACAAAGCGCATCCGTATTAAACAAGTTAATTCTATTTTAGAATACAACGTGAATGATGCTGGTTGCAGGTTCCGAGAGAAACTAAGGCTTATTCACCTTGACCAAATAGTTCCGATCGATACTGACTGATGAGGGAATCAAAAGTCTTCGAAACCGCCGTGTGCGTGTGAAAAGAGTGATGAATGTTGAATTAAACCCACCAGGTTCGTAAGAGATATTCAGCGCTCGGTCCTCCATGCCTATCCTGTAACCGATCGGGCGTGACGAAAAATAAGGAGTTGTTCTAAATTTGTCCTCATACTATACAAGATGACGTGCAGAGAGTGCCATGAGGCATTAAATCCGCCCTTTGCAACCTACCTTTAGGTATATAATGAAGAATAAATAAATAAATAAGATTAGAACTTGAAACAAGGAAAGTTCACAATATGACTTCACATCACTGACACTGACACCACGTCCTGGGGGTCCTGTAATATTGCAAAATCCCGTTACAGATAGATCTGGCGTGGAAGAGAAATAGCAAAGTGACAGTTCCGCATTAGTTATACCGAACAACACAAAAGGCATCTCTAAGATAAAGCCAGCTGGGGCCAGGTGGGGCCAGGTGGCGATCTGATTCACGGCTTGTGTAACGCTCGCACGTGGTAGGTCCGTGTTGTCAGTTGCGTGTACATTGAATTCGCATTTGTGCATACACCGGCCAAGTGCGGTCGCTTCATCCGGCATCTCTTGAAGTGTACAGATTCTACGTATTTCGGTTCGATGACGTTCGGTCACATAAGCGTAGTGGCGTAAGCAATTTGTAATGAAATATCAATTGTGTTTAGAGCATAAGTCAGTTGAAATTAAAAAATATATAATAATAATCATCATCTATTTCTCTTTTTAATACTGAACGCGAGTCTAGTATGAAAACAAGTACTAAAGCCATAGTCTGTCATTTTAGGCAAGAACAACCCTAAGGTGTTCAGGCATCTTCAGAATATTTTGCTTCACTACAACAAGAAATGATATTGTAGCATAAAAATACATAAAACTCTTTCAACACTGGATCCACATTCACATATTTGCTTCTGCGCTTTGAACTCTGTATCTGGTTCTATTTATTTCAAAATAAGTTAATTCTTTATTGAACATCCGAATAATTGTGGTTCTGCCCGATATTATTGTTAGACTGCGTCATGTAGTATATCACTACATGCAAATATACCTATTGCATCTTACTACGTCATAAAATTCAAGTTACTATCATCTTTAAGGGCTTACATATAAAGTTCAATTGGTGTGACTTCGTGCAATTAAACAAACAGCAATCCCAATCGCGCACGCCAATCTGTTGTATGTAACATGTGTATATAGAGATCAGAATCGCTTGCGTGCTAATGACTAGTGTTACAACAATGTTGCTCTCGTTTCTCGTCTTTTCACAATGTGTGGCAGAGAGGCGATATTCATCCGAAGGTTCCGTACATGTCTTAATACTGAATAATCACCCATAAAAATAATACGAAATGTCTTAATCGTATTAGGTAAAATGTAGTCTTTAATAATGGACTACGTTTGTTTGTCATTGTATCCGAGATGTATAGATATGGTATATGTATAGATAGGTATGTACCTACAAACATTAACTAAAATAACAATACATGTTCAATTGGTCTGCTTGTCTCGTTGGTCAAGTTAGTTGCAAGTGCGACTGTCCAGGGTTAAAACCCCGGGTCGGGAACAATTGGATTTTTGTGACTTAGATTTTTCAATAGTGGCTCGAAGTCTGGATATTTGCCTGGTTTATCGGAAAACCTATTGCATAATGGAACGTAAACGTAACTTACATCTAATTGGTCTGGAAGCTAGGCACGGACTTTACTAGGCTAAGAGAACGGGTCTCCCAGGAGTTAGTATGACATGACGATCAACAACGCTCGCAATGACAAAGTCATTCAATCCTTTCAAGTTGG
Organism: Jemadia pseudognetus; assembly: GCA_018244755.1. Lineage (NCBI taxonomy): Eukaryota > Metazoa > Arthropoda > Insecta > Lepidoptera > Hesperiidae > Jemadia > Jemadia pseudognetus. Next base: position 2,256 of record DWTO01001508.1, read on the forward strand.
CAGCGTATCACATTAATCTGATAATCTCCTGGCGCCGCGTGGACGACCATGCATTGCTACACTTACTACTATTTATCAATAAGCTTAACAGGTAATGATAAAGTTACAACTCCATAATCCCAAACGCCTAGATACGGCACGTAACAAAGTTCATCATGTAACACTACCTATTTATTATAACGTCCGACTATTGAATTTTCGTGTACAGAGCCACGGGTTCGATTCCCACCCGAGACAATTATTTGTGTTGGTGAGTACGTTCTGATACGTATATATTTAGTTTATCCGTCTCTTTACTTACAATTATTCAATAAATTGTCTTGTACAATATAATAACTCATGGCGTTTTGTTTAGCATGCATAGGATGCAAATTATTATTGACGATGTTTGTGTGTGTGTGTGTGGGCGTAGTTGTGGGTATGCCTTGTGCCTGGGCGGGAATTACATTTTGTTAGGCGTGTAACGAAGTTCAGAGGCCATGGTGGAAATAAAACAGTCCTGCATGAGATGCGAACAGTATTATCTGTTGCTATATGCATAACGATGAATGTTTTGATGTTTGGAGTTCTGTGTATTTTAAATAATTCAATGATTACATAACATGTCGGTATGTGTGTTATTACGTGAAGTAAGACAAACGAGTCACTGCTACCCGTGGAACTGCAACCAATAAATAATTGTAGAAGTAAGATAATTAAAACTAATTAGCATCACATACAGTAAGTCAGTACCTACATATTTTGAAGTTGTTATTAGTCAGTTTTCGACCCACTCGAAGTTGACACTTTCACACCCTTCTGACCGTAACATGCATTATCCTAGAAATGAACACTTCGAAAAAAATGGACTTAGGGTTGGTCTTGCTCTGGGCGGACCGTGTAACAAGGTAATGTACGAGTATCATATAACTCATGTTAATGTATAGATATGCAACTCGGAAGAAGAGATAGTTAATCGCTAAATAGGGGTCATATTCATTACACAAGTGTTGCGCAATGAATAGGAAAAATAGTTTATATTCAATTATGTCGCAATAATAATATCATTATTTCCATTATGTACAGAATAGCTATATATTACATTAACACATGAGCGGGTAAAACATTATCGATTCGATCTAAAGCATTTAACACCCACAAAATATGTGACAACTAAGCAATAGACAACTGTTGTGACAATGGCGGACGATAAAACTGACTTTATTAGATGCTTTATATGAGCTTGATTTTATCACTAAAACGTAATATAATAGTAGCAGATTAACAGTCGGTGACAATTAGAGAGGGTTTATTTTTATGTCTGCCAGGTATCGGCGACCGATCTGAACCGAATCGTCCTTCCGGCCACGATGTTTGCTCTCGCCGCCTCACGACAATGACCGCGGCGTCTTCGCTTCGAGCACTTTGATGCTACACGTTGTTCTGCATACAAATTTGTACATGTTAAAGTTAGATAGATTGCTTTGAAACTCCAATTACCATATCTCCGCATTATGTAGTTTATTATGAATTATTTAGTATTATTCTAGTTCAGTCAGGATAACTTTTGTGTATATTTCAAACTGAAATTCAATTCAACGGGCCTCAATTGCGGGACCCTAAACTCGAATTTAACTTTGAGCAGCGAAATACTATGTTTAACAAAAAATGTTTATTTACATTTTATGTTGTATATCGATAGAGTAGTATGTATGTATGTAGAGTAGTATTCAACTGGTTTCATTTAAAGCGAAAGTTAAATTGGTAGATGATGAAGAAAAAAAAGATGAAAATTATAAACATGATGATAATGATGAAAATGATAATAATGATAAATATGACAATAATGATGAAGCCAACGACAATGGTGATAATTTTATAAGAACTAGGCGTAGATATGGCTTAAAATAGCTCCATAAGGCGCAGTGTTTTAATAAACCAGCGAAGACAGACCGTGTTAATTATGAACTAATACGCAATTAGCACGCACTGAATGAGTTGCTTACGTTTCATTTAAGCAGAATTAATGGTATGAAAAGCCTGAGGATCCTTCTATTTATTAACTAGATGTAATTCTACACCGCATGTATTGGGGTATTAAATAAGGATTCTTTGTTGAAATAACTTCAGAAAAAATCTTACCTATTTTCAATTACTGCGATTTTGACGTCTTAACATATTTTTGTATTTATTTGGATAACTATATAATAAAGGTTGTTTTTCTACGTAGACACATTAAATATCAGAAGTAATTGATAAATTCCAAATTCTTAAATATATTATTATTACAGGTGCTCTCTGCCTACCTCGTAGGGGAGCTTACCCTGATGATATAAGAATGTATAATTCTAGATCGGAGACATATCAGTAACCAATATAGGTATACAAGGAGAGATGCCTGAAGGCAGATTTTTTAAGGGAATAAGTACTGTCCACAGCACGTCCGACGCATTTTGGGCTGTTAGCCATGTCATCATTTAATTATTTTTATCGCAACTCATAACATGTTGTTTTCGTTACGTCAAGAAACAGAAGAGTGGAGGGCATTATAATTCAAATATCATTCGAAACATTATTTAGAGCGTGGAAATCATTTTCAATTATTCTGTTACAAAGATTAAGAGCTTGGATGATACAGAGATTCACCGCGGTGTTTTATTGACGGTTGAATGATTTTTGAACAAAGCGTGCGGCGGTATTAGTGAACAGTGACGTAGCCTTTTAAGTGTGGTTATGTAAGGCTTTCTACTCATTTATATAACAATGGCTCCAGTGTATTTGGTTTGTATTATTTCTATAGCCAGTGTTGCTTTTATACTAGGGGAAAATTGACAATTTATTTGTTTAATTTAACCTGATATTGACATACTGTTTTGATATTTTACTCGCTACCTCTTCATTTCTCCGTAACGATGAAAATATCACTTAAGATAAATCAATGCTTCTACTATGTATTATTAGTAACAAATTAAGCTAAAATAAATGAATTCTAAAAACGATATCCAAATTAATTTAGCTAATGTTAAATGTTTATACATAGTAGCTGTAATATTACTTAAAAGAATTTTTAACTTTACTATGTGTCATTTACAAATGGCTTCATTTTACATTCCTTAAATATTGACTTACAATTAACTTGACAAAAAAATCAGCACTCTTACAATAAATGATGTGCTTAGGATACTTATAATTTTATTCAACCTAGCTTATCCGCAATCGAGGCGGTCATGAACTTAATAATAATAATAACCGCAAGGTCCTACGCATTATCAAGTAATGCTCATATGTTTAATTCATAGGCGTATAATAGCCGTCCAATTTAAATAATCACACGTTGTGTTGATATTAATGTAATCAAGAGTGACCTTCAGATTTATATGCGTAATGTACGCTAGTCACTGCCTACACACAAGTGATGAATGTCCTTGTATGTACTGTTTTTTTAAAACAATGATTTGATTACTTTAGCAGATTAATGTACTAGTATCAACAATACTTAATTCTTGTGACAGGGTAAAATTGGGACGATATTTTATCGACATTAAGCAAGACAAACAGCTCCCTTCTCTTAATTTTAGAACACCTTTCCACCTATCTGTACCCTGAAATCAGAGGTTTTCAAACGAGTTGCTAAAAGCGTAGATGCCACTGTAACTGCCTGTAAAATTGTTGGGCATTTTATTAGACTTTAGACCGATTACTTGAGATCTGTGTGCCGCCGCTGCGGATCTCAAGTTATCATCATAATATCAAGTATAAGTCGCAATATGATGATAAGTTTAGACAAATCATCATAGTAATATGGATAATAGTAAATATGGCGAATGTTATTAAAAATAACGACATACTGTTATGTTGATAATTAATTAAATCAATTACGATGTTCAAATAAATATGTTCACATTCGCCTTGATATTCATAGACCAGTATTACGTAGAATTGATAAGATGTGTTTGGATACTGTTTGAATGATTTACATGATTCATATTGTGTTTTTTTTATATATATTCAGCCTGACAAATAGGCAGACGGGCCACGTGACGGTAATTGGTCACCGTCGCTAATGGGCATTTGCAACACTCGAAGAGTGGTCAATGCGTTGCCGGCATTGAAGATAGCCCTCTTTGCGCTTGTCTTGAAGAACCCCATGTTATAACGCTCCGGAAAAGTCTCAGAAGGAAGCTCATTCCACATCTTGCACGTACACGCTATAAAGGAGCGCGCAACCGAACCGTGCAGGGCCGCCATGGGTCCAGTTGATGTGGATGAAATGTCAAAGTTCGGTGGGTGGTTTATTACAATTTTGCATTTTTCGACTTTGTTTTGTATCTATTTAAATTTGTCTAGCGAGATACAATTTGAACCCAGAAAACTGAAGGAGAAATGAAATTTTAAATTCGCAGACTATCACTACTTTGAACAATTAACTTAGTTGCCGTTATTATTTTCTATAGGTATGTAACATTAACATTTCCTAACAAATTTAAGTTAATAAGTACGGCCGATTATAGAAATGGTATCCTATACATCAAAATTTTACCTTTATTCCTAATCGGGCTACTATAAGTCATGTAATTTTTAAATATTATAATATATTATGTACGTTACGAGAGCATAGCAGTAGTATATAACACATATGGAGAAACATAATAATTAAGCCATTAAACGACGTTCTTGACTATATTTCCCGTTAATTGGCATTAAAGTCAGACACAGGGCAATGGCGACGCATTATTGAAAACCATAACAATATTATGGCGGCCATAAGGAAATCCGCCGGGCGGTATAAAAGCAACATAAACCAGCACAGGACCGGGCCACCAGTGCCACCAGCACAGGACGGCTCCAGGTGTTAATGTTCTTTTTGTTGGTTCATTCCACCATGGCGTAGTTCGCAGGAAATAGCCTAGCCCCTATCAGCTAGTATCTGGGTTATTTGGACGAGATAGTTACTCTAAAGCTATTGTAATTAAATGTGCATTTGTTCTGTTCTCGTTACAACCCTTAATTAAAACGGTTGCACTTTGCATTAATAAATATTTTAGAGGATGTTTAGATTAGAATACAGGTGTAGTTTTCGGCTCGTAACGAAGAGCTATTGTGAAATAGCGATATTTTTTTATACATTTTTCCTGTGAGACAGGCAGTGACGCCATCTGATGGTAAGTGGTCACTGTCGCCGTTAGACATTTGTAACAATCGAGGAGAATACAATGGGTTACCGGCATTGAAGAGCCCGTCTCACGTCTTTCTTGAACAGACCTATATAAAAACCTTAGGAAATTCCCGAGGCGGAAGTTCAATCCACATTTGACGTTCCCCAGTTATGTAATTCAACACTAACTTCCCAATTTATACTGTATAGTACGTCAGTGCATACAAAATTTTGATGCAAAATTATTTCTAAGTTTTAATTCAAAAGAAGGAAAAGCGTTTTATAGTATTGTGTGTTGAAAAATTAACAATTTTTAAAATCAACTAACAAAAAATCTACTTTGTGTGTACGAAGCCAGTACTATATGATACCCCACGTTGCTAGTTTGTAATCATTACCATCAATATCAATCTCTTTATTGATGAACACGGGTTTTCTCACAAACTGAGCTCTCTTATAGGGTCAAGGCCATATTCTGAAACGTTGTCCAAGTGCGGGCTGGCGGACTCTGATGGTAGGTAATATGCAAATTGATTTATTTGTAAAGTAGTACATTTTAATGTATGATCGTTTGTAGATAACAATGTTGCAATGAATTTGTTTTATCTTAGCGGTCAGATCGACGAAGGCGGTGCTAGTGCTAGTAGGTACAAGTCGATCTCAGTATTTCACTTGCGTGACCTTAAAATTGGTCGTCGCGTTCAAGCCCTTAAAACCAGTTACGACTTTAGTTTGACCTTTTAATATATTTTCCTGACTGCCTAATGTACAGATTTCACTAGGTATAATTAGTAGCTTTGGTTAATACTTATATTTATACATAATTCATTCTTGTTATATAATTATTGCTAATAAACTTTGAAGTACATAAAATATTTTCTCAGAACTACACAAAAATAACGTGTAACGTTGTTCGTTTTCGGCAACAAAATACGGATAATTATTACAACTTCATTATGTATTGAAAAGAATAAATGAGTTTTGTCATATCACAGGATGTGTTTAAGGTAAACATTGAAAGTGTTCTCGTACCGCGCCCGCTCGAGCTGAAGTTTCAAACAACGTCTTGACAGTTTCATAAACAGCACATGATAATGAACGGAAGCTATCACCGGATCGGGACGTAACAAGCCACCATTGTTGCGATAACACAATCGCTGTTACACTATTGTACGCGAGACTAATTGACGTTATCGGAACAATCCGTTGGCCGATAGGAATTGGACTTTCAGTTGGACGAAGGTCAAACGTTGTTCAGGGCGATACGAACGCGGTATGGGATCGTTGTGTACGGGGGCAATAAAAGCTGTTTGGAGTCACGCGAGATCCGCATAATATAGGTATATCTAAATATACTAAGGCTTTGTGAATATATGTAAATATACATATATTCTAGGATGGATACTGATGTTTGAGGATAGTGCTGAATGTTAAAGAATCACATCACGTCTCAAGGATTATATTTAGCATTCGGTACTCTCTGCTTACCCCGTAAGGAACCTACCGCGCCATGCATACGTTCCAACTTATCTACGTACATTGGTTATGGAAATGGAAAAGTCTGATAGCTAATAATATGGCATCACAAACGGTTATCAAAGAGGTATGTTAACAGGTAATGTAACGCAAATGTAGGGTAAGAATAGTGCGATATGTATGCAAAGTGGCAACTGTGTATCTTCCTGCTCCTTTATGAGTCACGCGAGGCCGCGTAACAGGTACAACTATCAACAACGGAACGGAACAACAACAAACAACTGAAAGGAATGTGTATTGGTGCTTGATACGCACATATTGTCGCGCTTATTTCCCGTAGGGGATGGGAGAGAGTAACGATTTCCATCTGCTACGGTCTTGGCAGACTTATTGTTAGGGTTATAATTTATACATATAAAACGGGTCTCTTAAAAGCTCGTCTCGACACAGCTAAATACCCTGGTCGCATACGGACAGCAGCGTAGGGGTGCGAGAGACTAAATAGATATTTGTTGCATATATAATAGGTTATTGTAACAAACTATACACTTAAAATTGGCAAACGTAATGTAGGACGCCCTCCGATTAGGTGGAGTGACGACAGACGCAAAGTGGCTGGCAGCGGTTGGGTGTGAAGAGCGGAAGATCGAGCTCGGTGACGTGCTATTGGGGAGGCCTATGTCCAGCAGTGGACGAAAATAGGATGATGATGATAGACTTAATCAATATAAGTTAATAGTCAGGCTTGTATTGTAGCATATTAAGCAAAAAACTATAACTAATTTGTGTACACCTATGTGCATAATATTTTTATATCTTATTAAGTAATAATGAAGAAAAGTATTCCTAGTCACAGAAGTTAATAAAGCGGGCAGTGCAGACAGTTTTACGACCGTATCACTGAAATTTAGGACAAAGTTTTTAAACGTATGTAGATAAAATAACCGTTTTCGTAAACATTACGTCCAATGAACCAAGTTTAACTGTATCATGTGTATAACTCGCAAAAGTTAACTAGGCACCTCGATCTAACGTAATAACAAGTATTTGCTTAATTGTATTATATTTTAAGTTTCATTTCATTATGTAAACATGTCACATGCATGTATTAATACATATTGGAAGGCGGAGTAAAATAGGGACGGAAGCATATTCCTCGCAAGTGTCAAGTTGATTTCTGCGTATTGTATGTGGATATAAGATTACCTCGTAAACGGCAGCTCAGTCAGTGTAAGGCATGTCACTCATAACATACGTACCTGTAAAAAAGATCATGAATATTAATCAAATTGCGTATACATTTTATTTTTGTAAGCACATTCAAGGCAGGCAAGTTACAATTAACATCGCTGAATAAGGATCATGCTTGCTTTCTTTTAAAAACGTATTTTAAATTCAGAATTAGGCATATAGTCAAAATTAAGGTAAGCAAATAAGTATAAAAAGCATTCGCTATTATTCTTGGACTGCCTCGTTGGTCAAGTGGATGCAAGCGGAATGTTGAGCCAGAGGACAGATTGAAATCCCGGGTAGGGTACTGTGCGATTGTATTTAATTAGTGTTCTGCATTCCTCTGCCTACCTCTTCGAGGATTACAGGCGTGAAGTTACGTTTACGTTTTTTACAAATGAAAGTTTCTGGTAGTGCCTCGTATGAATTTGTGCCCGGTGTATGGCAATAGGCGCTTACCCCTAATTCCCCTTATAGTAGTAAGTAAATGTAACTGGCGAAACGTGGGAGAGTACTACACTGCTCGCCTCCCCCTTCCTACGTTTCATTATTTATTTTTAGAATTACAAAAGTGTATGATTAAGCGTGGTATACGTATGGTTTGACGGGAGAGGTTAAGCGGCAAATATTTTTATTACAATTTGAGTTTGTGTTTCCGAGTAAAATCATATTTGGAAGCCTGACGTCAGAGGCGGTTATTGTGCGCAGAATTATAACTTACTATTGGTGGTTGTCTCACAACCGTCGAGAAACGAGATCGTGTGTCGTAAGAATATAAGCTTCTGTTCCTTCGCTTCAAGCGACCTTTCTGGTCTTCGATGACAATCATTGCATATGACAGAGCGTTCTAGACATTGGTTTTCTGATGCAGTTTCTATTACACCCGAAGCTCAAGAAATTTTACAGGTTTATTCTTGTAAAATTTCAAAATATACCAAATTATTTCAAAAAATCAACAATAATTATTACAACATTTATCACATGTATTTGTACCGTACGTTTTTATAATAATTCTTACCTAGCGTTTCAATATCATTGATATTATAGTACATCTTAATCGGATGCAAGCCGATATTAAGACAAACGTTTTACGTGGGCGATGGACAAGGCGACCGATTAACCTCCAAAAGTTATAAATGGTACTTTTTCGTCTGACTTTCGTAATGTCACTTTGTTATAGAAATTATATACGTATTCGACGATTTTTCATTGCACGCATAAGTATATGTAAGTAAATAAGCAGTGATAGCTTAGCGGTTTGAAATTCGACCTCTCACTCCGGGAGACCGGGTTCAAACCCTAGCACGCACCTCTTTTGTCCCCAGTGAATGGCAATAGGCTCACCACCGATTCCATAATGGGACGTAAACGTAACTGGTGAAACGTAGGAGTGTACTACTCTCCTCTGCCTACCTCTTCGGGGATAACAGGCGTGATGTTACGTGTTACATAAGTATATAATACAATTAATTCTATAACATTTTCACTTTGTGCACTGGTTTATCATTATTATATCGACATTCAAACAAAAACTTCTACGTTTAACTTGTTTCCGTGTTCACGTGCTAGTTTAGCGTTACACATAAGTGACCAGATATGATTACATGGATGATAGATTCTTGGGTTGTTAGTTACACTTTAAACCTTCAAAGTACGCTATTAACTCTAACCTACTTCGTTTACGTTACCGAGACCGTCAACAATAAATAATAATTTCGCGTGTTACGTAAACCCGTAAGATTTTTTTACGTTTCAATTGATCGAAAGTATAACGGCACATTGCAAGAGTCGGTACAAAGGAGCAACAGTGTAGCCACAGCTATAACAATACGTGTCACCTTGAGTTTGATACGTGTGCGCTACTTGCTCGCACAATGACGAATTGACAAGGCGCTTCTGGAAGTTTTCTAGCAGATCAATTCTTATTATAATCTAATTTAGTAGTTATAATATAGGATTTGCAGATCATTTTAGTACATATTTAGTATTTACAATTCAAATGTTCTAAATCGCACTTGGTCAGGGTAGGATTCTAAGACGCTAACCCTTCTCATTCTGTTAAGTTTATGTTAAATTTTTTGCTCCCAAGTGCCATCTGATATTAATTTTTACATTTTTACTATTGTCTATTTTGTATTATTATTCCTGAACTTAGGATTCAAGCTTTTCTAAACAATTTAATATCAAACATAATGTAACATCAAGCCTGTAGCCCGAAGACGTAGGCAGAGGAATGTAGAACACTCCCAGGTTTCACCACTTACGTTTACGTCCCGCTATGGATTGGTGGTGAACCTATTACCATACATAAGGCACATTTAAAGATCCCGAGTCACTACCAGAAAATATAAATTTGAAAAATTTTGTAGTGCTCGAGCCTGGATTTGAACCCTTGACCTCCCGATCGACAGTCGCACTTGCAACCAACACGATCGACGAGGCAGTTAATTTACCAACGAGCTTAAACTCAAGAGTGATAAATTATTATTTTTATTATTATTAGTTACCGCTGACTCTTACAAAGTAGCTACCTACTTTATAGGCCTTGAGTGCACAATATCTCTATTCTTACAGAACTCACGTGTTTCTTCAAAACTTTTATTATAGTTTTTATTTTTTTGTCATATTTTAACGTTATGTTAATATAATATAATAAACAGAAACATAAAAAGCACATTATGTACTGTGAATAGTAGTAAAATAAAGTACTGGGTACACAGAATAGGCATTCTAGGAAAGAATTAATGGAAAGGTGGAGTCGGTTTTGTAGCCTTGCGACGTCTAAGGTTTGTGTGCTCTCCCGCGGGAAATTTGCCTTCACAGTATTCTTATGCCTACAGGACTTTAAGAGATGTAAGTCTTGGTAAATTGCTTGAGGCAGTTTTAAATAAAATATTTAACTTGTTTCACATCAAACGTACAGTCAACTGGTGCTTCAGGTAGCTAAATTGTGTCAAAGGCAAGTTTGTAGTATACTAATCGTTTGTTTTTCATTAAATGTATTTTGTTTATTACTTCCACTAACTGGGGAAAGCTTTTGTCCAAGCCAGAACAAAGTGGTTTCAATTTACATTAAGTTTCTGAAACTTATTGTCTTTGTAACATTTCCGAAGATGGTATTCCATGTGTTATGTCTACGACGCAGTTTAATAGAATTGTAATGTATTATAAAAACGTAACATTACGCCTGTAATCCCCGAAGAGGTATCCTGAGTCTCTAATACACTTTTTACGTTTCACCAGTTAATTACCATGAGTTGTGTTATGTATTTCATAATTTAATAAATGCGTTTTGGGTTATGTCCATAACGAATGTTGTAAAACGGCTCATTCAATTCAATTCAATCAATTCAATTCATTCAATTCAGGCAACATTCAATAAACAGAAATCGGCGTTCAAATGAAATTATAAAAACAATATTTCCTGAACTCCGTTATTTTCTGTACGCAGCAAAAATTTATAACCTTTGCTGTTCAAAATGTCGAAAACATTTCCGCGAATGAACAATATAAAAGGATTAAAGGAAATGAGAAAGTAGAAGGGTTTAAACTTTAATGGAATGTGCACAGACAAGGATATACAAATATTTCTATTCTTAAATTTTAAAATTGAACAGAAAATACAAAGGACGGAGGAAGCAACAAGTGAAATAAACTTAACGGTCTTGAGAATGAAGAATGAGATTTTCTGCTTGAAAATAAATGAGTTAACAACGAAACACGCCAGCAATTCGTTACAACTTTTCCTCATAATCGTTAGCTCTAGGAAATTGAATAAGATTTAATTAAAATGCAATGTTACCTGTTAATCGATTACTAGAATTGAATGTGTTATCAACATACCAATTACGCAAAGTTATTTCCATTGCATTAAACTCAAGAGTGCAGTATGTCAAAGACATTTTACTGATAATGATGAAAGACTGCTAGTTAATATCTTTCGGTGAAATATTCTGCATGTATACAAGAAGTCAAATATCACGTTGAACAATAGATTATGTTAAACATTAGAACATTATGTTAAAGAACTGAAAGTAGTTTTACAAGAGTTTTTTTCTTGGAAAACAATTGTCTGTTTCGTATAAAAGGCAAATAAACCATAATTTATGATGATGATAGTATATTGCTAAATCGTTTATAGATTTGGATAATCATAGGGACAGTATCGCAAACGTATTGTATATTCATTATTCATTTTTCAATTCGTCAGTTATTTTAGATTCATACCAAGATAGCCTCTCTTTTGGCTAGTGCTACTACGCTCCGACCTTTGTCGTTTCCGTCCAAAGTAATAAACTGCTTTAAAGCTTTGTTAATTAGCTCTTAGCGGTTAGTAATAAAAAATGAATGGATTTCAAAACAAAATCATTCCCATTCGTTACCTGCGATACTATTGTTAATGACTTGTTAATTTAATCGCATTTACGTTTCGCATTTAATTAAAACAATTCGACATTTTATATTAAACGTTTTAATATTTCAAAACATCTAGATCTTAATAAAGGAGGACCAAGTTAAATAAAAGCACCATAAGACACAGTTAATGCGAAACCCGGTCTAGTAATATTTGCCAACGTCGCGACTTATCTAATGGCTGCGAAAGTTCCAACCAATAAGCCGGACTAAGCCTTATATCAAGTGTAAATATTGGACTGTTTGCCTTGCGAGATTACCTTTGCGTCCATGGACTACTGTGGCATTGGATATAAGATCTGTATTAAACGTTTTTATGTTATGTATATCTCATGTATTATCTTGATTTATATCTTATTATACCTAAATTTGAATCTACCCACATACTATGATGTGGGTAGAATACATTTACATAATATTATTCCAAAATGGCATACGCCACATCATAGTGCGTACGACATTAATAATGAGAAACTTGTCCTGATAAAGTTTTTGACTTAAAACACTAACAGCATATGAAAATGTAGTGACAATCAGTTGCAAATGTTTTTTCATTCTCTGTGACAACAACTAAATATATCTCGATTACCTGATTTCACTGAACAAACATGTACGAGTTAAATTTAAATAAAAAACAAGTTCCTATTTAACATAAATATCCTAAAAGGTTTAATGTAGAGGTTTTATTGAGGCAAGTCTGTTATCAATAATTTTATGTTTACGGCCTGCAGGAATTTTATTTAGTATCACTTTGTATTCAGATACCAAATAGTGGATGTAAGTATTCCTCGTGTTTATGGATGAAGCCTTTACGTAATGCGGGGGCTGTATTGCTATGTCATTAAAAACACAGCATCGCAATGTTCTTGTGACATTAATGAATCTTGATAGCATATGATTATTGGGGATCGTAAGATAAAAACCCATCACAAATAAACAAAAAAAATGAAGGATGCTCAAGAAAAGGAGATCATTTCGAATCAAAGTTGACGTCGAACATATAATGGGGTTGTTTTGTTAGAAAATGTATCTTGTAATGAATATTCCGTACATTTCAGTAAAGGATAAGCCTTTGTAGATACCTATATGGAAGCAAGACTCCACGGCGTATTTTACGAAAATGTCCCGCGAACACATAAAAGGTATTTCCTCCTGCCTTTTTTCAGGACTTTTGTGTTTGAGTGCAGGATGAGAAGATGTGGGGTGATATGAGTATTTCTTTCTCCAAAACATCTGTTCCTACACCAAATAGGGTTGCGTTTATGTACTGTAAATATAAGTTTATGAACTGCCACTGCTATTACCAAACACTAAAAAATCCCTTCACATGTTTTTTGTATACGGTACAGAAATTATTTGTTGTAACAGTAATGATTTCTGAGGTTGTAAAACTAAACATAACATTAATTTTATTCTCATAAGTGATCTTATGTTGGGATAAGATTGGAATTGCCGGGACGAGCATATTTCCGTCGTGTTAAGGTTATTATAACAATGCTGCCTCGTTGGTCGTGTTGGTTGCAAGTGCGACTGACGATCGGGAGGTCCCGGGTTCGATTCCCGGGTCGAACACT
>DWTO01001509.1:0-16080 GCA_018244755.1 Jemadia pseudognetus
CGTGGACTGCGCTATTATACATTGGACGCGGCCCTCCCCTACTGTTAACTCTTTGATGCTTTGATGCGTTTCGAATATATTATATACATATATATATATATATATAATACTATCATATATATATATTATATATATATAATACGCACCGGAAGCGGAAGAAGCCAGGGCGCTAGTCTCACAGCAACAAAATTCACTTGTCGCCTACGTATAGGTATAAAAAACGAATAGTTACATAATGTGAAATCGTTGCAATATCAAAACTTTCCTATCTAGTATCATGTTTCACTGGAGAAACATTCAGAATATAAAATAGGAACGATTACTTATTGAAAATTGTCTACTATTCACTTTAGTTAATTTTTTGTATTAATCAACCTGGAATAGAGAAGTATAACCGAGTATGAGTATTTAACAAACTCTTACCTCGAAAATAAAACCAAGTTTCAGGTTTCCGTTAGTCTAAAAAAATAAACCAGATAGGGTAGACATTGTAGCGGAGGATTAACTGCACAAATACCAAGGTCCACCAGAGCCAAGTGGCTAATGACTCAATGTAGTGATTGGAAATCATCTGATTTATGGGTCCAGCCTGGCTGTTCTAAACTAAGACTGATACAGTAGAAGACTATAATAAGACTTCAGATACAAAGATCGCTCTAGAATTTTCAAGTCTATCATATTTTGATTTGTTCAGTGTGTACGCAAATAAAAGCGAACGCTGATAATTACTAAGAAGACGGAAAATTTTCTATTCCATTACTCACTTTCTTTTGTAATCCATTCAAGCTACAATTCAATTTAAACATGCCTGTGAACTCTATATTCTAGCAAACCGATAAAACTTGCGAACGAGAACAGCGGGAAATATAATAAATAAAAATAATAAGAAAAGTTTCCCTATTTGACTATGCAAGCCTCACGTCGCGAGATGGCAATTCACTAACTTTCCTTGATAACAACTCTGTTATCACATGCAAAATAGCGCCTTAACTCTACAGTATCAAGGCATAATATCCCTTACACTTTATACTACCCTTATACAAAACTGTCTTTCATGACACAGGTAAATCATGGGATGCATCAACCTTAACATTCAGTATCACGAACATACCGCAGTTTGGAAAGAGCAATCACTCAATGTGTAATCTCTTAGGATTTCCTCGAGAGCGAGTTCGCCAGACCCCGGAGATAGAGCTCTCTCTGCCCTTTTTGTTTTAAAAAGACTGCATCTTACAGATAAGGTGTGGACCCCCTTCGGGGTGAAGGGACGTCATTCACTTTTCAATGTGCATTAAAATTTTATCCAAGACTATGTATAGCAGCTGTTGTAGATTTAAAAACAAGTCTATAGCTCTTGTAATACGTCCTGGACATCTGAACATAACTCTAGCGACAAGAGTGTCGCAAACAAAAACAAAACAAAGCAAATTACAATGTACCACGGAAGTATCGGCGCCCCGTCAAAGTCGCAGCGTCCCTACATTTTGAAATGCGATAAAACAACGGCGCCACCCCTGACGCCGTGCTTCTATTTTGTTTTTGACACTTCACTTTAATCACTGTGTGAAAACATAAACAGAACATTCTCATTTCGAAAGAGCAATGTTCCCGCCAAAGCGGCAAAGGTGCGTTTAAAATATCTGACGCCTTTGTGCGAGTAGAAGAGCGAAATTGCTTTTCTTTTTCTGTGCCAGTAATCTCAAAAGTTTTCGAGTGCAACACGAATACAAAACGCAAGCGCCGCCAAAAAAATAACATTATCTATGCAAATATTCAATTACAAACACGTCAAAAACAATCTATTATGTTGCGGTCGTAATTCAAAAGTTGGACGTGCAATCGCAGATTTATGCCCCATTTTCCGGCTTGGCGTTGGACATTAAAACGGCTGCATTCGATTATTATCAGAACGGAATCGTAATCGATATGAGGATTGAATCATGTGGATGAACGAAATGAATACGATCGGCTTTTGTTTTCAGCTTTGTAATTCGAACGGCCATCGTATAATTGCTGTTTTACAGGTTCCGTGCCGTCAAGAGAGCTGATTGATGCTTTAATAGGCACACGTTCGGACGTGGACTGCGCTATTATACATTGGACGCGGCCCTCCCCTACTGTTAACTCTTTGATGCTTTGATGCGTTTCGAATAACATTCTCCACTAATTAAATCCAGCTACAAAGCAGCAATGTTGCGAAAAGATTTTCAAATTATTTATTTTTCAGAAGTGACTCGCAAGATATTCAATTGACGCCTTGAAACTGGAAAGCCTCGTTTACTATCGAGGGCCGCCAAAACAAATCTTAAGACAATAACACTTACACGGAACACTAAGAACATTCGAATTAATAATAGAACCACGTCTTCCGAAGCCTAAAGGGCCTACAAGATAAACAGCCATTAGTTAATCCGAAGGCCGCCCCGCAGTAATTCACTCGAGCAATATTGCTTATAGTCCAACCGCTTTAATGAAATAAAATTTGCATATACCAAGATTTATGTGCCGATGTAGGAAGGCATCGGAAAACAATGATGCTTAAGAGAATTCAGATGGGAGTTGTTTGTTGCAAGACTTAACTTATTAATTGCCTCTTACCCGCTAACAATGATTGCTTATTTTGCTTGTATAGATTGCGAGAATGCTTAGTTTTTGTAGTTTATTTATGCTATAATAAATTGTGAGAGTCTCATCAAGCGCTATTCAGTACCTGTACATGCCACTGTGACGTAATAGAAAGACAAGTTAAGACAAATATTAATATTATTAAAATTGATGTTGTATAGAATGACCATCAAAGGCTGTGTTTATATCCTTAAACTCATAAAATCATAAATTAGTGTACAAATTTACAAAGTCCTTTCTCTTCTTGTTAACCGAGTTCAAAAAAGGAGGAGGTACTCAATTCGTCTGATTTTTTTTTACTAACGAATAATACCAATGAAAATGTAAAATGAAGGACGAACAATAATTGCAACTCGATGTTATTCGCTTCGTAAAATTTTCAAATCAGTGAATCCTTAATATGTGTTTATCTCCATAAAAATAATTCTTCTGGGAGTTTCTCTATCTCATTAACCTGAGTGGTCGGAAACAAAACCTAATCACATTAAGCGGACGTGATTCGCTTAATCTAAGCGAATTTAAAAATATTACCGCACGGATTTTTAAACTGCGACTTTATTATCGGGAGTACGAACCTACATCTCTTTTAATATCCTGTTCTCTTATATCACTCTTTGCAAGCCGTTATTACGGCTATTATGTACCGCAGCGTATTAAATGTACCTAATAGGAATTTAAGACACATATACACATATAAAAAACGTATTTTCGTTTAATGCAATGTAATTCCATGTGAAAATATTCTGGATATAATGAAAAAGTAGAGAAAAGAATTTATATAACAATATATACATGTATGTATATTATGTTTTTGACGTTGAGCAGACGTAAATGAAGGGTAATGAGCTTGGCCCTTTTATAGTGTTTTTATGTTGTACAGAAGTTTAACAAATATTTTTTAATTATTATACTTACGTAATTTGTTTCACACTTCGCTCAAGTTACATTAGGTACATATAATATGAAAATTAATTGACAGATCTTAACACATTAAACATTTTCTGACATATACGTGAGGGCACTGCCATAAATAGGGCAGTGCTAGCGGTGCATAGGTACAGGGCGCAGAACCTCGAAGTGGCTTAGTAATTACCAGATCGCATCGGAAAACATTGACTACTATCTTTTAAACAGCGTTACCGACGGCGCATTCTGAAGGGTGTAACGATAGAAAGTTGCACCGGGCGCAAGAAAGGCTATTTATAGCACTGAGTGTCGGAACTTTCCAACGTATATGTTATGATATATTTAACAATATATGTACGCGTGATATGTTTTATGATAGTAATCATTTCTTTGAATCGAATAGATTTTTCTTGTCCACAGAGAAGTCAAATCTGTTGTCCTATATTGTGCGGGACATTGCCGATTTCATAAAAATATATTAAAAAATTTACCACACATTACACCTAAATACTATTCGAATAACGTCCAAAATTATGAGTGAATGAACGCACAGCGTATTTTTAAAAGAGGCTCGTGTTCAATTGTTCGTGAAATCTAAAATTATGACCGGTATGCGGCGGGGACGTGCGGCGCAGTCGATATGGATTTACGATTTCACCGCGTCACTGACAAGGTTCTGGGTGGATTTGTGAATATGATTATTACCAACTGAAGTTATTGGGCAGGATAATTCTAGAAAAGGTGACATGACAAACGATAGATAAATTAAAACAAAAAAAAACCATGCTAATAACGTAAATTTAAAAAACATTTTTTTCGAAATTTGAAATTGGAATGTTATGAATGAAATCATCTCAAGTCCTTTTCCTGCAAATTGTATATATACATGAAAAGAGTCGGAAATTTATTATCACGTTTAGCTCTTTTTATAGAGACTGGGAACGCGCATTTTAGTGAATAGAAACGGTTAAGAAAACTTGGCCCTAGCGGTACCTATGTATGTTTTAAAAGGTGAAAGACAACGACGCGTCCCATACAAATTTCTTATGCATTATTAGCGGCCAAATATACGAAAGTCCACAATACCGGAGTACACAGGAGATTAAACAAAGTATGAGAAGCTTAGCTTACACGAGTTTCTATGGTAGAAAAAATAGCAAAGGAGTTTGACGCAATATTTGTTACAAATCAAAGGTTCAAACGTTTTTTTGTAATTATAGCAATTGAAGGAGTGAAAACTCCATTTGCAAATGTGATATCTGAAGCTTCAAAGTGTGTGTATGAAGTATGTATATATAAGCCGGCCAGTGCGCTAGTAATCCCGAACATATCACGTTGACCAGACCGAGAATTTGGCACGAATACCTATTCAAATTTTCATTAAAAGTGCCTGGGCAATTGCATTCAACCTGAGTCGCATAACAATTTCATAGATTAATACAAAACGTCTTCCATGTGCGCCACACTGTATTTAAATGAACATTTTCCTGCAGTGTAGATCTATGAAAATACCTTCGTTAATTGTTTTCGCTCTATCATCATTACACCGCACACTCATAGCAAAATTGTCTCATATAGCCACCTACATTCTAAGAATTTCACAGTTATGGCGCGAGATGTTATGTACTAATTTTCATATTCCATGCTGTCCATACATCGTTCACAAAGTTTTCTACCAAATGTTTAATTGGATGATTACACTATTGTTCTAGCCACCCTTCTAAATAAGGGAGGGTATAATTCATAGAGGATCCCCTTTGATAGCGAGATTCTCCTTTTATTCAGAATTTAATTTCATTTTCACCCCTCAAAGCGGAGTTTAAGAAAAGAATGACCGAATGACTTTGTACAGACTTAAGGGATATGAGAGTGAAGGAGGCTGAATGGAGTCTTTTTACTGATTTTGACGTGATAATAAAATCCAGTGAAGTTCCGCGGCTTAGACGTCAAGCTTCATTCCATTGAATAACGCTCACTAAAAAAGACTAAAGCGGGAGTTATGAAACCATTGAATGAGAAAGCTCACGTCAAATAAAACGCATTTCAAATTTAGATATCACTCATTGTTTATTTAAATACCATTACCAAAGTAAAACCAAAGTAACTATGTATATATGTATTATAATAGGTATTTGGCTGGCAGGGGTTCGATTCAAAGAGCTGAAGATCGACCTTAGTTGCGTTCTCTTGGAGCTATTGACCAACAGTTGGCAGAAATGGTCTAATCATGATGAATACAGTTAAGTTCGTTATGACGAATCATTAGAATATAGCACTTTAAAAAATTGACGCCATCTTGTCTTGACATAACTTAGGTATAGGTAAACTGGTATGATATAAACCGAGATAAAGCCCTGTTTCCAATTTAGCGACGGTCCATAAAACGCAATGTTTAACATGATGTAAGAAAACATCATTGTTTATTATGTTATGTAACAAAACAACATTATATTGTTATCTCTAAACAGACTCCGCGTCGTGGGTGTCTGACGCGTTTCAAATGGCCACAGGCCATGACAAGAGATAATTCACTCTGCTCATGGATTTTTTGTTAAAGAAACCGACAGATGTTAGAAATCGAAACTAAATTATTTTAATAAAAATTAACAAAGTAAATGTGTGTATAATTGAAAGTGAAAGAAAATTCATTATTCTATTAATATCAACAGTTTTAACAATAATGAATGAATAGTTACATTTTCTTATTCTGCATATTTCAATAGAGTCCCAACTATTCAGAGCCAGGTGAAAGATAACCGTAGTGTTGCTCATGCTTTATGTATGGCTGTGAATAAAATTCATCTCGGATTCGCGCTTTCGAGAATAATTTTCTTTTACGACCTAATATTTCATTTATGGCTTTTGAGTGTCAAATTACGTACAGGAAGCAGTTTAAATGATACGGTTTAAAAAATGTAACTGCATCGTTTGTGTCATTCTATTTCTAACTATGAGTCGCCCGCATAACTCTGTGTCACCTGGAGCATATTTAGCCATGCTGCTCCAATGTGACGGAAGAAAATAAAAAGCGTTTTTTTCATTTCCGTTACTTACGAGTATGTCTAAATTAGACAGACTTTAGAATGTCGTGAGTGCTTTGACATCCCCTAAGAATAAATCGGAATGTTTCATACAATAATATCAACTGTTTTTAACCTTTAAGATATAAAGCAACATGGTAGACACAACTGATTATTTAAAGGAATACATGATTACTATTTAATGTAATTAACCGTGCTTCATAACATCTTCTCTAGAAAGAGTTATCTCAATATTTAAAAAAAATATCAAAAAAAGTTCTTATTAATAAATTACAGGATCAAATACTTAGTACTATAAATATAGAAAGTCAGTAAGTAAAACACTTCAGACTTGATCAATTTGATACAAAGCGAAACCGGTCTGAAAAGAGGTCTTTGAAACTCATTCAGTTGTTGTTTTTGGAGAGAACAGAATTAACTTACATGAACACTTTGAACAAATTATGGTAACGATGTTTTAAAATAACTTAAGCATTATTCCAGCAACATCCGTGAATAGACTTCCAGTGGAATATTTAAGCGAATACAGTTACCGCTTTCTGACATCTTTTTGTCAAGAACATGCGAGCGCTGAAAGAGTTTTCTTGGGAGATGTACTCTTTCATTTCTATCATAGATGACGCCTTGCAATCTTGAAAATTTCTATTTATTTTAATGATAAGAAATCGTAACTTTTGTTTCAAATACGAAAATATATTTGTTAGATGGTTAGACAATAAAACAATGGTATTGAAATTTTTGCATAAAATCACTTTTATTTCAAGGTAAAATCACTAAATTGCGACAAGAATATTGCATAATTATAAAGGACTGAATTATAATAAATGTCCAAAATGTTTCAACGGAATAACTTAAAGACTGATCAGTAAGTAACGCCTCAAGTAAGAAATCATCATTATCATCAACCTATGTAGTCCACTTCTGGTCTGGCCAGGGGATTTAGCTGTTCCTAAGCAGCCCGCGCCATACCGCAATCTTCCAGCGCCAGATTTAGTCGTCTCTTACGATGCCCTGTACTCCGCCGGCACAGGGTTGGGAAATGTATTCTTACTCCGCGCCGACACAGAAATAACAAAAAAAAATCCACCTATTAACGGTATGTTACTTTTCACTACAAGTTTGCTGCTACGAGCGACAGCGAATTCGTGTGCGAAAGGTAGTATAAAATAAACTGACAAACCCTATTCTCTTGCCGTTGTTGTTCTATTAAATTTGAAATGTCTACCGCCTTCGTCGTAATCAAGTTATCTAAGTTCTTCAGACAAATTGCTTCAGCCCAGAGCGTGACTAGTATGTACATAGAAGTATATTACTTATGATATTACGCTAATAACGAAGTTGCTTAAACTCGTACTAAACGTTTACGTATCTAGTTCAGTGACATAGAGCAGAATTGTTACAATGTCATCAGGTTTCCCTTTCTCAGTTACCATATTGTTTAATACATAAAAATATTATATGTTAGTATATTTATCAAAGTATGTACTTAGCTGTTAAATGAATAAGGCTTCTTTCTATTGGCTGTCTTGAACATAGAAAGGTAAGTACACAAGTGACGTAATGCAGAAAAGAAAGCTAGTTTCATTATTTAGATTTGCTGATCCATAATTGGACCCATAGCAGTGAATGGCAATCTGCTGTGACGACTGTAGCACTGATGGGGTCATCATTCGCACGAGGTACGAAAACACATGATATAGTCAATCTTATGTTGTTTTATTAATAACTATGATTCAATGTCTCACTTTATAATGACGGTCAAGAGTGATGTATACTCACCTATAAATAAATTGCACAAACCGTGTTCTTACGCAACTAACATCACGTTTAACGCCACATTAAGCACTGCGTAACACTATGCCTTATTTATACAGAATGTTAAGATTTTTATCGTCGTTACTGTAATAATACTTAAACACGAGCTTCGTAGCTATACTTTGTAGCTACAGTTACAGACGGTAGCGTCTATTACTGTAGCTACAAAGGACCGAACGAATTCTAACCAATCTTGGCGCGGCACTAATCCGATCGAGCCGAACAATAAGATCGAATTGCTCAGAGCAACATCGCACGTTATTGCCACTAAATCTTTCACTCCGGATACACAGGCTTGGAGAATACACCCCGTGGCTATTGCTGTAGGCCTTTTAGTGTTATATTTAGCGATTTTCGTTGCCTGTTCGGCTTCGGTTGTTCCGTGTCAATATTTATTGTATGCTCTTTTCGTTCTCTTATTGCCGCCTTGTCAAACAACTAAAAATATCGCCGTATCAAAACAAGTATAGGTAATAGACTGGGTTCCTATTTGCGATATGAAAAGCATTGAAAGATAAAGACGACTGTCCGGCTGATTTATCATGTCGCTGTGTACATTATGGTGATTATTAAATCACATTATCTGTACTTAGCTTTTAGATTGCCTTTAGTTAAAGAATACATCACGTATTAGTAACTTTCTAATTCTTGAAAGAAGTAAAATTTGTATTTATTAGGTACTTTCAATGCAGTATTACCATGCCATAAAACACTTCATACGGCAGCGCTCTGTATTGAAGGTCTGAATTACATTTTCTTAAGACTCCGTCTCGGGAAATACATTTCCAATCCGAGCACAAACACAATCTTTGCGAAGGTATGCAAATCATTTCACGCGTCGAACATTTGAGGGCGAACCGTAAAATATTCCTGCATATTTATTATCATTTCTATGCACGAAGCATTTACCGCTATACAACAGTGAATACAATTGGGAAGATATATTTAAATGTCTAATTCAAAAGTGTATTCGGTTAAATGTAATTTTAACACGTTATCAATTTTTATGTATATTAAACCGATATCATTTTCTATAATACATGTAAGCATCGCAAATCGTCAATAAAAAATAATCGTTTGAAAAGGACCTGATGGTAAAAATAAGTAAATGAAAAATTTATATTCGAAAATTAAAAGATTATTTTCAAATAATATTACCGACAATGACAGCGCAGGTGGCGTCGGAATTTGACGGGATAGGGCAAAAATAAATTTGTACTACGCTCATTCCAATCACGTTCTTCCGAATTTGTCATATTGGATTTCGGGGGCGGACGCCACTCATACGTCCTCCCTTCCTGTCACTACGCGAAAATGAAAACATGTATCATGTAGTATGATCCAACCAAAAGCCAACCTTAACTTTCCCGGGTTAGAGACCAATCTCCCATGTTAAGATCAAGATACCTTGGAATAAGAATAGAATAATGTCAAATTCTTCAAAATATTTCTATAATGGGAAAAGATTTGTTTAAAAAATTATACGCGTCGACAAAAGTTTTGAGGGAGATTTTTAAGATCTCAGTGAATGATTTGTCTTATTTGACATTCTAACAGGAAATAATATAATGACCTATACCATATATTACATTATATTTACGCATGAAAATATTTACTCTTGTAATCCCCGAAGAGGTAGGCAGCGGAGTGTAGCACACTCCCACGTTTCACCAATTACGGTTATGTCCCACTTCGCAATAGATGCGCCTTTTGCCATACACCGGGCTCAAAGATAAGTCTCCGAGACACTACTAGAAATTCTAGTTTCAGAAAGCAAATAGTAACCGAACCGGGATTTGAACGTGGCGGTCATAAATAAAATATTTAATTTATTATATTTATATATAAGAATATATAAATTATGTATAAACGAAAAAAATACTAAAGGTTTTCGAAGAATGTATTTTAATAGAAATTCTGTATGCTGTTAAGTACCTTAATAATTGTCATTCGATATCACGTAACATTTATTTCTATGCTATATAAATGTAGGTTAACGTAACATCACGACTGTAATCCCCAAAGAGGTAGGCAGAGCAGTGTAGTACACTCCCACGTTTCACAAGATACGACGTGAAGAACGTATGTATAGTATGTATGAACGTATGTATGTATTTATAGAAATAGTTTGTTCTACAACATTTCATAGTAAAAAATTTATCATCTGTTAAAATACGTAACCCGAAATAAATAGATGACTGTCAATATAAAAATACAAAGAATGTCAATATCATTAAAGCAATCAAATTCACTGATAAATTGTAGAACATTAAAATGAAACTCCCGTAACCCTTACAAGGGTCAAGCAAATACTTTTAGAAGCGAAATTACTTTTCACTCGTGTCCCCCTTTACAAAACGTTTTTCGCGATACAAATGTACGAGTATGCTGGTAATACCTGAGAACCCCGATGCGTCCCACCAATCGCTGACTTAACAGTTGAAAATCCTATGAAACGATGACACCAACAAATTCACCCTCAAATAAATCACCAAGGTACATCTGTTCGCGTCAAATACGTTGTCGGACAACATTAAGCCTTATGTGCAAGTGTGAGGTATAGGAAAAATGTTAGAGTCACGGAAAGAAGACTCAATACTTTGTAGTGAGAGTTAATGGTTCTGCTGCTTTTAGAGTTAAGTAATTGCATCCCGTATATGCAGTTAGTCTATCCTGATATTTATTCGCAAGGAAACATCTCGTAAATTTTTAGTTCATTCTTCCTTTAAAGAGCGTACTATAATATATTAGTAGAAATTATTTAATAATTTATACATTTGATGTATTAAAACAAACACAAAAATTGTTCATTTGAAATAAATGTCCAATAAAATAATTCGATGGGCGCAAGTAAGCTAGTCTTGATTAAAGATTCATAATACTCTACATAATGTATGTACGCTATAGACATTAAACCACACACCTTAATTAACAACAGCTGTAACAAATACAAAGGCTGCTAAGCCTCACGAATTAATTGGTCGGCACATATTCATAAGACTACCTACGTATGTGTTGGTACAACTAGGCTCTATCAAAATACCGAGAGTATTTTAAACCCAATCAATGGGAAATCAAAACGCGGAAAATAGAAGGGGCAACAAACGGAGGGATAAATTCGTTTTATCGATTCGTTTTATGAGTCATGCTGACGTTTCGTTTCTGTTACAACTCAAGGCCGGGGCCGAGATTCTTATACGCGTGAAATTCGTTTTTCAATAAAGACATCGTTAATATTCTAAAATGAAAAAAAATATGTATCTCATGCGGCCATATTTGTTTTAGACTGGGGAGTTTATCGATCATAGGTGCAGGGCCACACAAACTTGATAAATAATAAATATGTAACTTTGACATACCTACTGGTTTTTTAAAACAATCGATCAAATACTCGGATGTACATATTTGAACGTGTATATGATATAATATACGCAGTAGAAATAGTTCCATTTAGAGTTTAAAATGAAAATATATGATTTTTTTGCTCTGGATTAGTTCCGCACGGAATCCTGCTGGAGCTACTCCAGTCTATTTGGAGAGCCTTATCCGCTAGCCGATGTAATCCAACGTCCAATATTGAAAAGATAGAGGATATTTCTATAGAAACTTTATAATAGAAACTCAACGAAAGGAATGAAATGAGATTTCAGACCAGTGAGAACCTAATCAAAGTTCTTACAAAAGCTAACTGGTTGTGATGTATTTTATAACGACCTAAAATAAAATTATAAAATGGCGTTCATAAAACAATAGATTTCATGCAAAAATCATAAAACCAAAGTAATTTCAGATATAAATTAATGAATGAAAACATAGAAGTTTCAAGAAAACGGCCGATATCAAATCATCGCACCAAATAAACTCCATTTGATTCTAAATATCGGTCTACAAGTATGTGAACTGATCCACCAACCGATCGCCGAACTGGTTGAGAAACAGTAGCTGAAGTACGAAACAGATACAATAAACAAGCTACGGGATCTGTCCCCATACTCATTATTACGGTATTTTTTCGCATGCACACCCCAGATAAATCTCCTTGAGGGGAGATGCTGGGAGATAACGGACGCATTATCGAAATACCAATGTCGAGAAAACTGAGTTAAATGGCGACTTATTAAGTTTGATGAGGGTATACCGCATTGGGACGCTAATTTATTCATTTTCCAAAACTCATTGGGGTATTGGCGTTCGCTTTGTTTGAATTTACATTCATTACACCGTTTTGACACGATAAATAAACACGAACATCGTCCTGATACGTGTCATGTATTTTAAACTATCTCTTCACACTATTTTGTTTTTTTTTATATTATTGTTCCACTGCCAATTTTATTGCTGTAACATCGGTCTGCTTTTATAATGAAACGGCTTTAAAGCTATAAACTGAGTTGACCAAATAGGTACGTACTGGTTGACGGTCTTCGGATGCCTTAGAAAATATTATAGAAATTATCACGAGGAAAAGGTGTGGAAGTTTTCTCGAAATATGTTTCGTTATAGAAGGTAATATTCAAATAAAAAATATACAATTTAGCATATTGAAATGTTACCACAATTATTTAAGCTCCCAGACCTCCAAGTGGGAGGCTGAAACCAAAACTATAATTTCCGTATAAATGACCTTAAATAAATGATAAACACAAGTACCCGAATAGAATGTATTTTTTTTCCAATGAGAATCTTAACAAATTTTACCGATGTAAATTCAGTAGAGAATTTTCAAAAATTACGGGATGTTATTAAACGTGTTAGTAAAGATGTTATTTAACGGGATTAAACAAAAGTAAATTGTTAATTTGGAAATTTTAAAATATAAATATAAAACAGTAGAGCATGATATTGCCCGTAAACGATAGAACGCAGTTGGCAAAACTATTTTCATACAGTAAATGTACAAATCTGTCATAAGTAGGTACTATCCACATTTTGTTCACATTCGCCGGTAAGTCACGACCGCCATCATAAAATTGTTCTACCATTAAATAAACATATTGCGTACCGCAAATTTCTCATAAAATAGGGCATATTGGCCAATATTACTGTTCAGTTTCTTATACGGCCTCCCATTACGTGAGCGGGATAGAGGTTCTCAAAGGAAAATACTTAGTTGATACCTATATTTTGTCATTCTTTTACGTATTTATTTTATTATCTTATTATTATTTACGTATTGGACCCCAATTAAATTTGTATATATTGAGCTTCTTATGAAGAATACGCTCCTGTGTATTTATTGTTGAATTATTAATTAGAAGCCCTCCTACTAACCTAATATGTGGATGATAATACAAATTTATAATTTTATATGCTGAGAAAACACACCTTCAATGCACAGTAATATAATTCATTACTTAATACCACTATACATAGGAACATCTTGTTCAAAAATTTCTAATATTTCATAAGGATGGCGTTGAAGAAACTGAATTACACATTACCATAAAATATTTAAATTTTGAAACCTCTTGTTTGAGAAGCACTGGACAACGGTATCGGGTCGCCCCGGCCATATTTCTTGCAGCGTCTTTATTGAAATTCTACAGCCTCGCGACAGTTCCGATCACTTGTGCGGAATGCGAAACTACTCGCCTAACAAACGACTCTTGCTATTGTTTAATCTGTGTTCTTGTAAGATTTTACTTAAATCCGACAGTTGATAAGTTAAGATAGAGGAGAATTTGCTAGCGATGTTTGCAATAAAAGTAAAAGTTTTTTTTTATCACGAAGATATTATGAAAACAGGTTTTGAATCCAAAACATATATATATATATTTCGTCACAATCGGTGTTATAATTTCTTACTGAATTAATCATATTTACGTCATCTCTTCATGAGATATGGCTTTTTGATATTACGTAGCGTCCATAAAGCGCAGACAAATAAAACTCAGCTGTGTGGTTATGCGACATTCGAAATACCTAGATCGATTTCACGATAGAAGTTCTAATACCATTTAAAAATTATTTCTCAAACATAATGTTCGTCTAAGTATCCAATATACTTAAATAATAATTATAACATTTTGACCGTCCTGTTTAGACTGAACCTTCCTATATATAAGTATGTTGTAATCAAGTTTATGTATGTGAATTCACATTTAAAAAACTTTGTTTAATAAACAACTTTTCCAATTACGGATAAAAGCCCACGCCCAGCGATGGAGCAAAACAGAGAGGCAATTAATCAGATATAACATTATTTAAAGGGTGGGTAAAAATAAGTAAGGTGCGTGCAGCAAATGTTAGGATTTTATGTATTATTCAAGAGTTGTACTTACAAGATTGTACAATTATTTGAAATTGAAGATGTAAACTAAGCTATAATTCAGTTACATTCAGCTCACATTCTCCAATAGAAATTATTGCGAACACTGTAATTTTGGCATAAGTTCAAACAGACGTCCTTGGCTGGTGTAACCACAAAAATGATATCAAGTTATACTACTTAGCAGAATACTTATATATTTACACATGTGCACAAAAGTAACTTACTTGGCATCTGAAATATTTAGAAGAGAATAGACAAAATAAACTACTAAATATGTCGACATGAAATATGAATTAGTCTCGAGAAAAACTTTTCTAGACACGAAACGAAACTCTGGGAAAACCTACTGCTTATTCATGAAGCTTCTTCGGCTTTTTAATTATTATACATCAAAATATATGATTCTATTCAATTCCTATTTTAAAAATACAATATTAAAAGTTTGCTTACTCTAAAACTCATTATAAAGATCAATTAACACTTAAACTGTCCCCTACATAACATACAATAGTGTCAATATCCACTTCGAGAAAGCTTGAAGGTACAAGTCCCGAGAGGGACCTCGCCATTCTCTCTATCGAAGGCCCCCTGAGGTCCACATTGAAATTTTATAGCGCGTGGCTAAGCCCTTGTCAATCTAAATATCGGTATCTCCGTTTAACATCAAGGATATTTAAATATTGATAAAAAGTACGTTATTATTTTCAATATTAATTTAGATGGTAAATTAAAGATTAATATTCTTTTCTTATACGTATAACGTATTTGTCATCAAAGATTTTAAAACTCCATAATCTGTTTTAAAGAACTCATAAAATATTATTTAAACTTCAGAGTAAGAATAAATTCAATATGCACTAAAACATAGGAACACTGAATATCTTACTGTCGTTAATAGACATAATTTTATCACGTTTTGATTACAATACAAAGGCTATTTTCCTTTTAAAAAAACGACTTCTTAACCACTTAAGGCTCCCATATCCATTCTTCGATCAGCACTCCTAATGGTCCATATTGAAATTCTTTAGGGCTAGTATAAGCGCCCGTCAATCCTAAAACTCCGATATCTTGACAACGCTTATAAACCATTGGAGAATTCCATAACCAGAGAAGCTTTGTTGTCTTGGCATCTTAGCTGCATGCTTCATAGAATTATGTACTATGATTGGAGTCTAGCAAAAAGTCAAACTATGAAGATCATTGTACGTATGTGTATTTATATAACTACAATTTATTCATCATTATTACCTGATAATCAATTTATTAATGAATGTACATACATACATCATCATTATCATCCTATCACAGTTCACTGCTGAACATAGGCATCGTCAACAACAACATCGTCAAAACCTGCCCGCTATCTACTACGACAACAATGTGATCCCGCTAAGTAACTCAGTGAGGAATCTAGGCTTA
>DWTO01001510.1:0-16078 GCA_018244755.1 Jemadia pseudognetus
TTTCTGTAGAAATATCTTGTAGTAACACGGAGTCTGGTTTATGTGGCAATAGGTACGCTACTTATTCTACAATGAACGTAAACGTAACTGGTGATATGTGGGAGTGTACTAGACTCCTCTGTCTACCTGTTTAGGAATTACAGGCGTGATTTTAAGTAGTAGGAAATGTGATAAGATTAATATGTCTTAGTGTTCGGAGAGTGACAGTACATTTATAATAACTGTTAGTAGAATATGTGTAAGTACTATAATTTTGTTGGACTGCAAATTCATAACGTGCGTTACTGCGATTTTTTATTTGGTTGGAATAAATTAATTAGTTAAATTAGACTCGAAACTGGGTCGCTATAAATATAAGCATAAATGAGGTCAGCGTATTATTTTATTTTTAGCTTACCAATTCCAAATAAAACGTATCTAGACATGTAGAGACACACGTGTAAATTGCTAGAATGTAATATGATGGAATCATGAAACTTAATCCTATTACGGGGTCGAGTAGGCGCTAAGGTGCTAAGGCCTGCTAAGGTGCGCCATTAACAAAAATACAACTCAGACATTTGGCAATAAAAAGTGTGATGTGGTTATTAGATATTAGGTGCCATAAATATACGTAAAGACTATAATTCGAATTAGATTCGCTTTAATGCCTAAATTTACATGTTATTTATTTGTACAACAAGGTTGTTATTACTTAATGCCTGAGGCTCAATGTCGCTTCTATGGATATGAAAATATTCTATATCTTGATGTCAATTATACCCGTAAGTTATCATCATATCGAATTTGGTCTTTGATCAGTCTGTTAATAATCGCGTGATGAATGAAATTTCAAACCGATAAAAATATAACAATTTTTTTTAAATCTTTTAATGGCATTTTTGTTTTTATCTAAATCGGCGTCGAGACTCCTTGGAGCATATTTCTCCATTTAGATATGACCACGCATGATCTTTACCTACACAGTTAACCCAACTAAAACATTAAAGCCAACATCAATTATTTTGTTATACATTCTCATCGCTGCAAGGCACATGACTACGTAACAATAAACACTAATCTCTTACATAATGTAGTTTCTGCTGCCGAAACTCGGCTTAGTAGGGCTGCGGCTCGTACCGTGCGGAAATACTCCTACTAGGGTGATTTATAGGACAAGCAGTTTTGTTTCGTCAAGGAATAAAACATGAGAATTTGCTAATACGTCAGGATGTTAATTATTTGTATACAAATGTTGGATATATGTATATATTTGTATTTATCAAAGATGCTGCAAAAGCTTTGTTACTATTAGTAGGTAGTACCTACGTATTGTATTTACGTAGCGGAGGCTTCCTAATAGGTCACCGTCATTCAGTGGGTCATGACACTTATTGGTCCAAAACTGTCAATGTCTACTATCCTCGTTAACGTGTGCTGGTATTTTTTCATCCCCCCAATTACATGTATTGTTAGGCAAAGAATACCGATTGCTAAATATCTCCATCTTTACAGACCTTTCGTGTTTCCTTCGTCAGTCTCTTCATACATGCACGCTTCCTGCCTATCCTGTAAAGGGTCGGGCGTGATGATATAATTTAATAATGATCACGTGAAGGCTGCGCCTAATTTGTTCACGTTACAACTAATTGTAGCGTTCCCTAAAGGTGTTCCGAATTCTATCGATATAGTTTCTGTAGTTCCCGAGTAAGATGGCTATCACGTACGGACACACGGAAAGAACGATATTATACGTAGCCACTTTTTGGGACGTTTTAGTAACGAAACTCTATTAATGATGAACGAAATGATGTCATGTATGTAGGTACTTGGTGAACAGCGCCATCTGGTTTTAAATGAATAAAACACAGACGAGATGACAGACAAATGCTGATTGATATCGAGTCAGGCAGACTAGTTGAAGCTAGCTGGTGTAAGCTGATCAGCTGAACACATAGTCTGTATTAGCATTCCTACGAGTTTTTTCATATAGCAATATGCTCACGTTTGATTGCTCTACCACTTGATGGAAAGCGAGATGCAGACTAGGATGTAGCAAGCTTGTCTAGGATATGCTTATTCACTCTTGTCTTGAATAATTCCAAGACGTACGCATCGAAAAAACACAGATTCCGACAAGGAATTCCACTCTTTCGCAATCTGTAACAGAAACAATTTTGTTAATAAAGTTATCTCTCGTCGTGATTAATAAAGTTGGAGAAAGTATTTCATTTACGTGGCTACGCCTAATGACCGGCATGTCAAAAGTATCGACATTAAATCATCGACATTAAATTACTACCCTGTTATCATTAAATTTAATCCGGAATTATACAAAAAATGCACTTTACAGTTTGAATTTACTAACTTTTTTGTAACCATCCAGATATTTTTTCACTCGAAGCTTTTGCAAAACAATAACGAACAAAACAAAAAAGTATTACGCATCTCCATAAATCGGATTGTGAGTTATGGTCTTGAGTTTACACAAATATCCATTCCAAAACATTAAGAATTTTCCACGCTTTTTTCAATTTTCCGGACAACTTTTCTTGTTTTTCTTACCAAAAAATTCTTATTCAGACTGTTATAAAAATTGCAAAATAAATATGAGCTCGAACAGACCAGCAGTTCTAAGGAGATGGACTTACCAACGAGCATAATTGAAGTTTTGTTTACATAGATGTGTATTTGTCAAAATGTGTAAACAATAAGTGACCTTACGGAAGAAATAAAGGTTTATAATTTTTTGTCTGTCGTTTTCTATTGTGTATCTGATTCTATTTCTTCGTAAAAATTCTTGGTTTCCGTCCCATGATATCTTGGTAGCTCAACGTGGTATGACACAGCCTTATTCGGTATGGATAAATATGCTGTCTGCATACGAGCGGCAGAGTATGCAGCGCGAGAAGGCATGCGAAGCCATGAGTAGCCGAATCACCTACGAGCTTGCCCAAAGTGAGGATTACGAGCAAAATCCAGTCCCGGGAGACCTACGTCCAACTGTGGGCTTTAACAGGCTGGTGAAGATGATGACACGTTCTATTCTTTACCATAAATTTTAACCTACGCACTTATTTTAAAATATGTATGTTGTTTCTATTTTTAAATAGGCTCAACCCCCATTCCTTGATAGGACATTTAATATACTTAATCGGTGAATCGTGGGAGTGTACTACACTCCTCTGCCTACTCCTTCGATAAAATATAGGCGTGATGTTACGTTACGTGTTTTTCAAAAATATTCCAAACTGTATGATATATCGATCATTTTAACAAAGATTTATTTTATAACCATTTTACTGTTCAAAAGAACAGAAAAGTATTGTTGGTTTTGGGCCAACCCTGCTGTAGTAACTCGATAAGTCGGGAACACTGCGGGGAGGTTGGGCCATCGCCCATCGCAGCCATTCATCATACTTAGCAGTTCGTGCCGTATTAAACGTGGCCCTGGAGCGGTCAACGTGTAATTAAATTGGACTGACTTGTTATTTTGCAGTGGTTTAAAATTAAACCTATCACTCTGGAATACCGGGTTTGAATCGTGACGCGCACCTCTTGTGTGTTTGATTTAATATAATTATCAAGATATAATCTTAAGCTTTAAATATTGCATTTCCTCAAAGAAGTAGTAAAGCAGAGCAGGACTCCCTGTCTTCACCAGTTATGTTACATGTAGGAGAGACATATGAGTCTCTACTCATACATTCTCTCCTCTGGTGAACCTACAACCACAGTGTATGAAGGGTGTGATGAGTATAAAAGAGACACGACAGATCTGTTAACCTTAGAGTTAATCAACTTCAAAGCAACTTCTCAACTAGGGTTAACAAAAAAAGTTTTCTAAGGCGTGTAAAGTCTACCAACCCGCACTTGGTCAGTGCGGCAAAAGTGTGGCCTTAACCCTCTTATTGTAAAAGGAGACCCGTGTTCCAATAGTGTAACGATAAAAGAGTCGGAAAATAAAATTGAATATCACTTAAATTATTGATTTACTGAAATGAATTTGTATAAAGATACAAGAAGAATATTGCTATGTAGTTAAAGGTATGTTACCTACTATGTAAGAGTAGAATTCAAATCTCAATTTCAAATCACATGTGATTTAAATTTTTAACCGACTTCAAAAAAGGAGGAGGTATTCAATTCGTCTGTATTTTTTTTTTGTTTATTGTCCTTATATGTAAAAGCTTTGTTTTGTGACAAGTTTAAATACTTATTAATAAATCATTTCCATAGATTTTCTGTTACATTTGTATAATATGGTTATTAGCTGCAAACAATGCAAAATAAAACCGCAAACGTAAATGAATGGAATATAAAATAATTAATACTAGAAGTTCCAGTGGAAGAAAAACGCAATATTAATTTTCCCTTAGAATAGACTTCTGCACCGCAAAGGCGGTAAACATATGGATAGTTTTATTTTATCTATACACAGTTGATATGTTTCATAGACTTCATATTAACAATTAACCGATTTGTTGAACAATATTACTGGTTTTACTATTTGTTGCTAAAATGCTAGAATGATAAAACTGATAGATTCAGATGCCGACAAACTGAGGCTCACATGGTCAAGAACAAAGAGGTCAGATATTGACTGATGGTTCAGGAATCTTTGAAAGCGATTTGGGTGTATGAAGACACATGAATATAGAGTATGCACCTGAAGTCTGTCACGATAGATATATTTGACACTCGGCGCTCTCTGTCAACCCTGCAAGAGATTTGGCGCGACGATAATAATAAAACAAATTAAAATACACGATATGTAAAACTGAAAATCATAATTTTTCGACGACAATTAATACCATCATAAGTTAACCGCATTTGATTGGAGAAAACCAACTGAATAATTTCAATTAGATATTATTCTAAACTTTGGTTTTTAATTACTGTGTCATTAAAGATTGAAAAATAATCATATGAAAGTAATACCATTATCATCATTGTTATTATCAACTGTTCTTTTCTTAACTCTTGGACGAGGCAATGCGCTCAGATGTGGAAAAACCAAATTGAGAACCTTACCGATGTTATAACGCTCGTTGTTAAACAGGTAGGTACTTTGTTTACTGACAGCCTTCATACAATATGGTGCCGTCGCGTAGTGTTGTTTGTTTAAATGCAACGAGAAAACCGCAATTACTCACGATCTTGCATTAATGTATAATTAGTATAATTACCATTTAAGCTTAGCAACGACTCCATATTAGGTCGCAAATGTGGCAAATAAAATTGTCGCTAGAAATAATATCTACGACAGAGCGTATTAAAACGTACCTACGTAAGCTGCGTTTCAATCGAACAAGTGACTTTTGGGTTCCAATAAAAACAAGTGACACATACTTAAGAATTCTCACTCACTAAAATTTTGCCTTTACGCACCAACGAAAAGCGAATTTAATATCCTCCGGCACATCTGATTCGGTTCTTTTCAAAGAAACATTTAGGTATCGTTCATTTAATGTATTCGAATAATTTTTGTTTATATCATAACATCAAATAAATCTAAGTCACGATGATCACCAAAATATTATCCCCGCACCCGCAACATTCTATCACTTATCAGCAAATTGTGCTTT
The DNA here is from genome assembly GCA_018244755.1 of Jemadia pseudognetus. Lineage (NCBI taxonomy): Eukaryota > Metazoa > Arthropoda > Insecta > Lepidoptera > Hesperiidae > Jemadia > Jemadia pseudognetus. The sequence continues at coordinate 5,568 of DWTO01001510.1, forward strand.
GGAACGAGTATGTCCCACAACATGGGCACAAATAATGTAAAATTTACAATTTTTGTACTCATCGGGGATTTGAACCCCGGACCCGGGATTTGAGACCAGGACCTCTCGATCGCCAATCACGCTTGCTACCATCACGACCAACGAGGCAGTCATGTTGAAAAATAGAATAGAATCAAAAAGTATGAAATACGTATATATTGCAAGTGAAGTATACAAACACACATTATATTATATGAGTACAGAGCTAAATAAATTGTAATTGAAATGAGTGAGATTCCATAATAAATTATAACTAGATATGACGGAGAGATTATATTTATTGTAGATTTAATTTTCAAAAAATTTATAATCTGTTGGGAGAAATTAAAACATTACTACACTTATCAATATATGCATAATGTTCACATAGTTTCCGTATAGATTACATGATAGGTACCTAGTCCAAGAACTGGGGTCATATCACGAAGATAATTTCACAATAACAGTTAGGTATCTTTAACAAGTTAAAGTTTATCTCTTGCCAATGTAAATATCCAAACTTCTGTGAAACCATTTATTGAAGATAAAGTACACTTCCAAGTAAACGTAGAATTTCCCATCCTATTTACAAACTGCCAGCTATTAATATTGATAGTACAAAAAAATATTAATATTGATATACACATAAATATGTATTCAATTTCAATTGGAACTGACATTCTCTCCCAAATCGAATACATTATTATTGTTGCGCTTAAATACTGGATTATAACCGGTAGTCTAATACATTTGTCTATGACACTTTGAGTTTCTTACATAACAATTACATTGCTGCTTAGCAGCAGATATCGGTGCTGAGGTTCCTTCCATAAATAAATTTTTGAAAACTTTATGATAATTTAACTATAATTACTACAAATTCAACCCACTTTTTATACATCAGTCAGTATTTATACAATGTAATGTGTTGCAAAATTGACTTCTTGTGCCTGGGGATTTAACTTTAAAGGTCACGGTCTAAGGGTATTAAGGTGATCCTTTCAGATGTTTGAAATATAGAGAGCCCTATTTCGGAAGCAAAGGGCATGCGACGCTCGACACAAATAATAAATGAGTTTGACCGCGGTCTTAAAACGTTATAAAATATTACATACCGTACCCGACGTGTACGTACTTATATTATAAATTTATATGAACAAAAAATATTACCATATTATACTTATATTATTATATATTGTACGTTGAAGATCTAAAGTGCGGTATATCTTAACATACGCTGGCGTCAACTGTCACCATTACAAAGTACTACTGAATGTCTGTTCTATGTCTGTCTACTACATATAACACCTTAGAAAACAACAAAAACATTAGAAAAAAGTTAACGTAACTGAATTGTTTCGAAATAGAATTATCATCATGAACAAAACACCATAACAACCGTGTTCCACGGTCTCCAATACAAACGCCCAGCGTGTTCATGAGCAAGTACCCTCCAGGCCTCTGACCAGCCGTGACCTGCGGCTGTCGACGTGAGGATGATCTAAGAGCACGTCTTAACTGCTTCGATGGCTTATTTAAAGTATTTATTAACGCGATGGTTTCAATGCCCCAGGACGCCGTGTCGCTGGGCGGCGGTGTGATAGGCGCCCTGCACATCCCGGAGAAGTGGTTCCCGGGCACCGTGGACCGCTGCCTCAACTCGCACAACATCATGCACGTGCTGGTGGTGCTGGCCGTGTACTCCATGCATCAGGTCAGTACGCTCGCGGTTTGTTTTTCACCATGCTTGCAATGATACCTACAAATGACAGTCATATTTGACTGACCCCTTGGTGCAGTGGTTAGTGGACCTGGCTATTACGCCGGGAGTCGTGAGTTCGATTCTCACCCAGAATAAATATGTGTGTGATGAGCACAAGTAGATATATGTTCTGTGTCTGGGTGTAAAAATAAATAAAAATGTCTATTTAATTATACATTTATATGAATGTATGTAGTTTATCAACAGTCTGGTTACCATACCACAAACACTCTTGACGCTTACTTTGGGGTCAAATAGTCATGTGTGGAGATGTCCCATGTTATATATTAAAATAAATATAAATTATCGCCATCATAATAAAGCAATCGCATTTACTTATATTATCGCGTATGAATTAATTAAACAATACGGCGAGAAATAAGCTTGTTTTTATAGAATGTATGCAATAGCCGATTACAACCGGAGGTTATTCGCGTCACGAAACACTTTATCTCTCGTTCACGGCAGCACGTTATCTCTTGTTCCAAAGTTTTTTTTAATATTTAAGTATACAAAAGCATCTTATTACGTAGTATTAATAAGCAAGCCGTGTTAAATTCCCGCCCAGGACTAACTTTTGTGTCATGGACGCAAGTTTTGTGTCTGGATAAAAAAAACTAGCAATATAAGCATGTATTTAACATAACATCAAACACACCTGTACTTCCTAGAGGGAGTAGGCAGGGAAGTGTGGTCCTCCCACGTTCCACCGGGTATATTTTACATTCCTTGGAGTATCACTATAAACAAATAGTACATCGGCGACAAATCCAAACTCAGTGGATTTATGCGCGGCATGACTGAGAATTTCCAAATTAGAAAAAATCATTAATCCGTTGACCTACCCGGGTATGGAATCCAGAACCTCACGATCAGCAAATGCACGTGCAACCACTGTACTGTTGTAGGTATTTATGAACGATTCATCAGCCCTTTTAGCGTTCCATTGTTGAACTTGGGTGTCTCCTCGTAACGAAAAGGGTTAAGACCATACTCCGCAACACTCGCCAAGTGCGTATTGGCAGATATGAAAACAACAAAAGATTAGTTACGGTAAAAGAATATGCATATAATGTTTTCCATACTGTGACATCTTTATTTTTCATATAAAAACATAATTGTGGACTCTCGTCTGAACAAAAAGATTGAACAGTCATAATCATATTTCTGGCATGGGCTATGCATTTATTGACTATAAAATTGTGTAACTTATTTCGGGATATCTCCAAACACGGCTGTCAGATCCCACAGTAACCATCAAGAAACCTTGCGCTATGCAATCAGACTGGTGATAAATTTATGTATTAAGTTAATAAACATATGTATGTAGAAGTATTTACATATTAAATACATTACATATAAATACTTATATATATACTTTTTTTATCCGGACACAGAATAAATATTTTTCTCACCACACAAATTTTTATCATGGTTAGGAATCGAACCCACACCCCACGGCTGGCAGGCCAGGTTCGCTGACCTCTGCACCGACGGGCCAGTCTAATCGTTGATTTATAATTAAATCAGAGACCTGTTGCTAAGCAACTTTAATAAAGATATTAACGTCTGTAATATTTTTTATGATTTATTTATTTATTTGGAAGAGGCACGACAGGTATGCAAGAATAGAGATATTTGGCACTCTGTGCTCTCTGCCTACCCCGCAAGGGACGTGGCGTGAGGATATGTATGTATGAAATAAACTAATATTATGGTTATATGTCTCCGAAAGGGTTAACAGAGAAGTATAATACTTTTACTCGTACCTTACGTTATACGTCCCATCTATTATTGGTTGCGCCTATTATGTATACCGGACACAAATCCAGACCCCGACCTACTTCTGGGAATGAAATACTTAAAACGTTAAATACTTAATCGAAAATATTTAATACAAAATATATTATTACACAAAATCCAATCGAAATACGGAGCGTCGCAGTAATTGGAACGTGAGATAAAATTGTATCAGATGAAGTTTGTGTGCACGTACGAGAAGTTAAAGGAACATTTTCATATGATATAGAAAGTTCCACAAGAATTGCGATACTCACGACACTAAATTATGATTCTGCGTATTTTCGGTGAGATATAGGTATGTCATAAATATTTATTAGTTTTGTTAGAGTACATTTCATGTACAATATCAGTTTGATAAGGCATGTACGATGATGTAGGTGAAACTAGAATAGAAGAGTATTGCCGGGACCGTATTCGTTATTGTCAAAATGTCTGCTTCCCGTCTACCTCTATCGGATATACGTGTGACAAGTTGCATATGCTTATGTGTTTGCTTATCACATATCACTGAGCTAAAATCCATTCGGAGATCGTAACGGAATTAAGGACGACCATATTAATCAATTTGAAAATCATATTCACAATATCGCCGACGTGACACAAATTAGAGTCTTCTACTGTTTATCATCATCAGCCTATTTCTGTCCACTGCTGGACATAGGCCTCTCCAATAGCACGCCACTGAGCTCGATCTTCAGCTCCTCGCATTCAACCGCTGCTGGCCACTTAAGCCACAATGTTCATAGCCTTTGTAAAATTTAAATAATATTTTTTGTCTCAGAAGCTTTTATAAATAGCGTGACATTAATGGTTATTTGTAGATCGTGTACTGATTTAAGTCTGCATTGTTATTGAAAGTAAGTATATATGTTTGCCTCATTGGTCGTATAGGTTGCAAGTGCGACTGCCGATCGAAAGGTCATGGGTTCAAATTCCAGGACGGGAACTATTATTTGTTTCTAAATTACATTTTCTGGATATATGCCCGGTGCATATATGCTTGCAATAGGCTCACCACCTATTTCATAGCGGGGTGTAAACGTAATTGGTGGAAAGTGGGACTGTACTGCATTCTTCTGCCTGCCTCTTCCTGGATTACAGGTATGACGTTATGATATGTAAATATGGTCTGGTTTTAAAAGAGCCTTGTTCAAGTCATGGTGATTCATAAATTCATGCAGAAGCTTGTTGTTATAGAGGTGGCAAGTCGTATACAAGGCACTATAACCTCCAATATAACATTCCGCTTCTATGTGAGTAATTTACAGAAAAAATATATGGAGCAATTGTACTTCCGGGTTGTAAATCCGGAAAGGAGAACCTACGAGTAGCAAACGCAAAGGAAATACCAACACGGTATGAGTGCCTAAGAAATTTGAGACCTTTTTACCTGGTTCGCCACCCTTGAATATATTTTAACGGTACATTTCTGTATATTTATAAGCAAACCTTTGTATTACAGCCTTTGTCGGGGCGCGTGTGACAGGACCCTCTGAAAAATTCAATTTCCATTAAGCCTTTTTAGACCTTTCAGTCTGTCGAAAAATTTATATTTGGATTTTTCAGTCTAGGCATCGAGCGAGCCTTTGAGGTAAAGGGAACTGCCAACCATCGAGCCTTTGAAGCATTTTTGTTATGTAAATATTATATTTTCCTTGTTCCATAATGAAACTTTGGTATTTATCGAAACGAAACAAGCGGATATGGAAGCAAACCGTGATTACCTGTTGCTTTTGATTTAAGAGATTACAATAAAACAGATTACAATAAAACAATTTTGTAAGCAGGATAAAAAATGAATTAATAGGTGACATTAAGAACAAAACTACTTACTCAAGTGGGATAAGCTCGAACAAACATTTATTCCGGTTTTAAAACTCGTTAATATTTTAAAGAAAACATTTTTCATCTTATCAAAGCAGTCCCTAGACTGGCCGCCTCAGCTTTCCGCTTTATTGAAATAACTAATATAAAAATCTAATCTTAGCAAAATGCCCTCGGGGCCGTAAAGTCCGCAGTCCATTATGTACGGAATCTGCCATCATATTGCAAAAAATGTCACGGTTATAGTTTCCTGTAAAGATAAACTTGTAGATATCTACATATTCTATTTTCTGTAAAGAAGTAGGTACTCTTATGTTCATTCGCTTCAGTTTTGGAGTTTTGTGGATGCGACAAGCGAATCAGACGTTTTCTTGGACGTGAGAAAATCAATTACGAGTTCCATGCACCTACTGATTACGTATAGTTAATACACGGTTCCGCCAGCGTTCGCGTCTCCAGATGCAAATTGGGACATCGATTGTCATTTTTCTCTCCCACTACTTTTCCCATTTCAGTTGTTCGCGGAACGGAATCCATTGCTTCCGATCAGGTTAATGGACAATATTACTGTGTATAATTTCTTCATGTAAAAGATGTCTTTACAACAACTTAACGACACGACTGTAACCGCTGAAGAGGTAGGTAGAGAAGTGTAGTATACTCCCATATCTTTAGCTCGTGGAATTTTGCTGTGCAGTTTGGCACGCAACTTTCTTTTTGATTCTAAATTTATGATGTGATTTTCGTATTCGTAATGAAAAGTTTTGTGCTGAGCTGTAGGTGTCTGACACACTAAAACTATTTATATGATGATTTTGTAACGTAATGTGTTACATGACATCATAATAAATCTACTACTTTTATTATCTATTAGTTACAAGATCTATTAGTGTATTAGAAGATTGTAACGTATTCAATAACGAAAACATAAAAAAATATTTATGCAATTTGATACAGTCGTTCGAAAGTTATGGGTGTACATACATTTTGGCGATTCATTTTTAAATATAGTGACTCATGACTATGTATGTTGTGCCAGGTGCATGGCAATAGGCTCACCACCTATTCCAGAGTGGGACGAAAACGTCACTGGTGAAACGTGGAAGTGGACTACAATCCTCTGCCTACCTTTTCGGGGATAACAGGCGTGACGTTACGTAACGTACTGTTTTATAATTCGCATTGCTTTAAAACTGCAATATCGTTATACGGTTATTGATTTTTACCGTGATGTTCTTATATTGTTCTACAATTCACAAGTAGAAATAACAAAGAGATTCAGCGAAATAGAGCTAGGATATCCACGGAATGGACACATTTGTTGGACCTTTCATTTACTTTATTATTTAAGAAAAAGTACAAGATGTAAGCTGTGCTATTTTAAGCATTTCGTAATAGTGTAATATACGAGTACCTTATGGTTGTATTTGAAACAAGGCACGATAAAACATAAAATATTTATTGTAAACGATTTAAACAAGACTTAGTCTATGAATCTATATATAAATAAAATAAGAACATGTGTGTTAAAAAATGCTCCGCTCGTAATAATGGATTGGAAAATATATCCGATACAGATACGGTTAGATTAAGTGAACGATTGATGGCCGCTTCAGTGAATAGGTACTACGACTTCAGTGAATATAGTGCAGGACCGTGTCAACATATTGGATCAATTTTCCGCTACAGAAGTCAGCGAACTGCAAATTTGTTCTTAAAATATTCGCAAACTCGTCGATGTGAAAATAGGCATTGGAAATAAAATATTTGTTGAGAGCAAATCGTTCGGGTCGGAATGGAGAATATAATTTGAATGATATTGCCAATCTATATTTACCGTTAACTCGTTGTATTATTATTGTTCTATTATAGACTCGGCGGATATTTTATTGGAGAGACAGAAAGCACTGAGCGCAAAAACATTAATATCATTTTTTTTTACTACTTGAAATTTAATATAATTATAAACACAGTCTTTAATTGTTAGTAACGCAATGAATTTATGTACCTACATACATTCTATCGCTGACACTGATACAGATTTCTGTGTTTCTCCACTCAGTACATTCAAGTACTGATCTATTATTGAAATAAACTTACCAAAAGGTTACGAAAGCGTATTAACTAACTAGCACGATTACCTCTTGAAAAGTACTGAAAGAGTAGTGTATATTGCTCGTTTCTCCTAGCCTAAGTCCGGAATGATTGGTACACTGTACATTAATCGCAGAGAGTCGTGTTATTCACGGTACATATAATCCAACCGCGGGTCTGTCCCAGTGTATCCCGTATCCATGGCTACCCATACAATCCAATGCCTGTTGCGTGGGTCTGAAATCGCAATCTGGGATTTTCATAAAACGCTTTACAGCGCTGTAATATTTAAGAGAGTTCTTATTGTTGTTTGTTTTCAGGAAAAACAATTTTTAGAAATTTCCGGATTATTTTTTAAAGAATGCTTGCTTGTACTTTTTGTTTAGTTTATGTCTTTTGAAGGAGAGTCGGAAGCGAGCAGGTATTTGTTGCAAGGGGCTGCCGCCGTTTATAGACAGACACTTGCAACCAACCTTGAATAGAATTTCTCTACTCTTAATTGTTTTATGGCCCGTAAACGGTTGTGAAATTGTAGCGATTTTAATAATGGATTATGTAATTTAATGTCTGCGTTGTTACGAACTGAATATGTCATGTACTCGTATGATTGATAACTTGCTTTTTGGCACTGAATGTTTATGCTGTTTTAATATTTAAATTTATTAATTATTTAAGAAAAATCATGGTCAGATTGTATTATAGACAAGTTTTAGCATAAAAAATATAAGATGTAGAATTACTCATTAGTAGATCTAATCAATAAATAATAAATCTAATAAATAAGAAATAAATCTGAAACTTCCATATGGCGTCTTTAAGCCAGTCGTCTATATTATCTTTCTTTCTAGAGGTTCGTTCGAGCAGGTAAAACCTTCAAGGTGCCATTTTTCAGTCGAAAACAGATATTTTCTCTGAATTTTCAAATTTGATTGTGTCCATCGGACTGTTCAAATGCGCCAGGTCAAACTAGGACAACTATGTAACACATAATAAAAATCCGCCTTTGTCACATAATGTTTGCCCTCGATGGGAATTGAATTTACCAACCCCCGCTCAGTTTCACTAAACCAATAGTTAATAGTCACTGACGCTTGTATTTTCCTGGGGGTGTAGGAAGTACTCTCATCTATTTTCTTTATTAATTCTCAGCCTACTGTCTATTGCCATACATCGCGCTAAAATAAAAATTCGGTTTTTTTATTGGGAAGTTCAAATTAGGAAATATCAATAGTGGTCAGTTCGCTACTGCTGTGCAAGAGGCCCTGAAGCGAGCGTCTTGCTCAGCAGTAGCGCGTGCAATCCCTGTACCAACAAAGCAGTCAAATATTTAGTGTGACAATTTAAATACGCTGTACATACTCGTAGAGACACAGAATGTAGGCTGTATTCGCGCTACGTGTAATCCCATGAGGCTACGCAGCTGTGACCGGCAATTAGTTGCCATTGCTGCGGAACTCGGGACAGGCACCGCGTGTACAGCCAGCAGATTCAATTTCGATGGACTATACAAACAGTGTAACATTTCCAGAGAACTTATCGTTCAACATATTGATAGGTATTGTTCTTCGTAACCAATAAATAATACTTAAATACTACTTTACACTGTACATTGCATGAAGTGACTGCCTCAGCCTTAGCAGTCGCTTGCAACTAACACGATTAACGGGTCGTGTTTAAATTCTGGGTCTGGGCACTATTGAATTTTACTAACTTACATGTACTAATAGTAATTTGGAGTTTGGAGTCCGGTGTATGACAATGAACTCACCATCTATTCCATAGTGGGACGTAAAGTAACCGGTGAAACGTGGGAGAAACCACACTCCTCTGCCTACCTCTTCGGTGATTACAGGCGTCGTGCTACGTTGTTATTTTAGGTACATACGTATTATTTAGTTATTTATTTTAGTAAAATTAATATAAAGACAAACAACTAACCAAGAACAAAAACGATTCACAATTCAAACGTATTCAACATCGACAATAGAACCTGGTGTTCTCATCACTCCTGATTGGTTTGGTGACCATTTTTCCCTAATAATCTGCAAGATCCTATTTAAATTTTTTAAATATTTTTTTGTCACAAAAATGTGTTAAAGTATATTTATATACGAGTCAAATAGATAATATTTATTTATTATTGCATTCCCTCATATGATCAACAATAATTTCCATTTAAAAACTTTATTCGAACCCTTGAAAATGTGTATGTCCTTAATTGGATTTTGTACCAACGTTGTAGAATAAGGACGCGCGGAATAGAAAATGAAATATGATTTCCCAGAAATTTAATTTTCATCTTGAAACAGCAGCACAAGAATTGCACTAAGCCGGTAATATAATCTCATTAGTGCTATGAAATTTCCTCTTTACGTAAGTTTTGAATTGTTTATTTATTTTATTCCCTTCTTAATCCAACATCATTATAAACAATATAATATTACTAATAAATAATTTTTCACTTCACTGTAACAAAACAGAAACATGATGATGTTAACAAATATTTTGTTTGGATCAAGCAATGAGTTTTTAACGTTTGTGTGTTTGATAGAATTATATTGAAATAAAAAAGAAAACTTACTTCGATTCTATAAGCGGTATGCAACTGTTTGCACAGGTATTCCAGCGTTGGGGCGGATTACAGTTGATAAGCCTTATTTATTTGTATATTTTTTCACTTTTTACTTTGTGATTAATGAAGATTGTATTTTTATTAATGAAGAATGCGATTTTAAATATGTCATACATGTCACTTATATATATGTAGGTACCTATTATGCAGGAAAAAAAGGTTTAACGGGTTTTATTTCAATTTCAGTGGTCGTTTTCAAAAGTGCCTTATGAGAACCTTTTAAATAAACTGCATAAACATTTAAGACTAGAGAAGTCCTTTAAGCTGTCCATTATTTTCTATTAACTTAGAGAACACTAAAATCAGCTTAGCACTCAAAATAACGATGTTAATTCAAAAAAGAGGAGAACTAAATACGAATGCAATCTCTATCAAACT
>DWTO01001511.1:0-16074 GCA_018244755.1 Jemadia pseudognetus
GGTCCTGGGTTCAAATCTCGGGTCGGACACTACAGGATTTTTCTAATTTTCAATTTCTAATAGTGGCTCGAAGTCTGGAAATGTGCCCAATGCATGGAAATAGACTCTATTCCATAGTGAGACGTAAACGTGACTGGTGAATCGTGGGAGTGCAATAAATTGCTCTGCCTACCTCTTCGGGGATTATAGGCGTGATTTTACATAGGTACAATTTCTTGTGTTGGAGTTTCTTTTTCTAACTATTTTTCTAACTTAGATTTTCTAGTGGCGGCTCGGAGTCGAGATTTATGACCGGTATATGGCTCATCATCTATTCCATAGCTCGATGTAAAAACTATTACAATATACCTACAATGAACATTACATGAGATTTTGTTTGAAAAGACTATTTAGACCTTTCGGCAACAAGGTATAACATCATGTAGTTCATTAATACTAAAGTTCGTAGAATTGTTAACACCCACCAAGTATTTTGCGGCTCCCCGAGCTTTGCGTAAAAGTTCCTTCGCCACGGGCGAATAGCGCAACCCGCTCGTTCTATCGCTAGCGATGAAAGAGGAACACAGGAAAAACTAAAACGAGAAGAATTATGTGAATAAAGTTATTTTGTTTATTTCTATCCAAGAATTGTCGGTCTAAAATAATATTATTTTAACAAAACTTATGGTATTTTTGCATCGCTCTTCGCCATGCGTAATACCATCCGAGTAATAGTATTTTAAATACTTGTAATGTAAAGTATGATACCTTCGCGTATGTTTCGGTACATATAGCATATGGGGTGTCAGTGTATCGAAGGCTGCTTTAACATTTTTAATACTCTCAACATACCTGTTGACTGTTAACGAGTATCTGATCACCTGTACAATAGGAGCCGAGTAAATTGAACTCTAGGTCTAGGTTTCCATCCTTGGATCATAAAAGGCTTGTAATTATTAAATAAAGACTATTTACCTTAATTATTTTATTAAATTATATTGCACTGCTGTTTTAAGTACATTTCATCGTTTAACTTGCCGGTGACCGTCGAATATACGACAAGGGCTGAGCCCATTTACAGTTTGTATTGAATGTTATTCGTTACGTCGAGTTAATTTGTCAGTTGAAATACGTGTGTACGTACACAATAACTTGGAATAACAGCTTAGCATCAGAATCAAAAGACTTGTTTTGGATTCAAGAATCCAAGTTTAGTTCGAGGGCGATAATTTACATACATTACAAATCAGCGCCATACAAAACGTCTCTTTCGCGTTACCATTATAATTTTGTTTGACTTGTTCTAGAGAGGGGCGGCTTCGGTGGGTACTTAGCAATTGTAATTTACGAGTATGTGTACCACAGAGTTGATAACCAATAGAAATGGTACATTCATATATTATAGCATGTTATCGTGATTATATTCATTCGTATTATTTTGTTTTAGGGGAACATAAAAAAGCAAACTACATTTTGCCTGAAATTCAGGTGGGCGTCGCTTAGAAATATTTCAGTTTATATACTGGAGTTTACAACTGCACAAACGAAGTATGATTTATACATACTCACAGGTATACTTACATGGTCACGCTACAAAAAATGTCGCAAAGTGCATATCAAACAATGAATATTTGTATGTATAAAAAATATGCGAAAACATTTCTACTAAATTTCATATGCAAAGAACATCTTATTCGCAATTCGAACCTACCTAATTTTCTCATTGTAATATTGTAAGATGTCTTGATTTTCAATGAGTGTTGTGTTTGAATCGTCCTAGAGAAAATTATGTAGAAGTACCGTAATGGTAATTTTGGTAAGAACAATATTTTAGAAAAAACTTAGACTGAGACTGGTAATATTTTAGAAAAAAATTAAAATTATCAGAAAGACTCCGTGAAGGAGACAGAAGTATAAGAAATAGGCGCACGTGCATGAAGCGACTGAGGAATTTTAACGAAACACGTCATGTATGTAAGGACAGGGATATTTACTGTCCGGCGCTCTCTGCCCGCCTCATAAGGGACTGACGTTATGGTATAACGATAACAATAATTAAGCTGATAACGTCTGTACTTATAACGCCAGCCATATTAATGAATAGTTTGTGCATCCGGATTCGCTTACTCATTAATATAAGAAAGAGATAACAATTTTATTTATACATGAAATTGAGTTTAAATAGCTTAATTAAGTTTTGTGTTTTGAGCGAATATAAAAGCGAATAGAAATATCGATAAACGACCTTTTTTACGTCTTTACCTTTAAGACGTTGATATTAGATAATTATTGGCGAAAAAAATTCATTTACAGATATTGTTAGCATTGTTATTGTATCGGATATTTGTAAAAAAATGTTTGTCTGTCTGTAATTTTGAGTATAAGATGAATTATATTTGAGATTAACAACTGCCATTGAATACGTATAGTCAAAGATTATGTACGTACATGTCAGTTCGCTTCCCGTTAAACTAAAATGTTCTCTAACGACGCTCTATTATGGTTACCGCATACTTTTGTTACGTTCAAATGTCCAACGACAATATATACATATAACTATTTCACACTGCCAAATTAACTCCACTATTGTTCTATCAGTAAGCATCAACTGTAAATTATCCAACTGCGGAAGGTAACCCTAATCTTTTGCTACCATCCAAAACACCTTGGCAATTGGAAAACCTCTAAACAATAGCCACCCTATTCCAAGGGGTGGTGTGTCAACGACCTCTCTCGAGAGGTGTGAAAGGGAACAGTTACTCAAATACGCGATAAGAGTATCGTGAACTTGTTATTTTTGTTGTAAAATTATTTTACTTACGGTTAGCACAAATATCAAATGCGTTTACATAATATCAAAACGCGATAAATGTTGAAAAGTCAAATTTGTTGCCTACTCTCTAATATACAGAAAAAATATTATTAACAATCAAACATCTCATTACCTATTTTAATATTCACCTGGTGTCTAGAATCCTTATGTTTACAGTACAAGTGATATTCAGTTGAGCAGTTGAGCGTAATTCCATGCAAGTAACAATATAAAACAATTGCTTGTGTGAAACAAAACATCGGAGTATACAACAAAAATACACCGTCTCGGACGTATTGCCCACATTGCACCAGTCGTCTACTATGTTATATGTCATACACCGGACATCCGTATTACTGGCAATTTGATGTTGGATACATCCGATATTCCTTCGCCGGACTACACCTACGAAGCAGTCAACGCAATTCTTAACGTAGCATTGACAAATACAAATTTCGCGTTGAAATATAAGCTTAAACGCATTAGACATAAATAAAGGACAAGTGCACAAGATGTAGTAAATAGTTTGTCTTATTCAAGGATCTAATTCGGATCACTCTTGAGTCAGCCAGGAGAAGAGCGGCACAATCTAGCTAGAACTTTCTTAAGTCGACAGTTCTATTTGTAACCGTCAAGCTGCCTGACATTAAGTCTAGATTCAGTCTGGTACGAAACTAAGAAATTTACCCTTACATTTGCATAGCGGAAAATAGTGTAGTCATTTTAGATGGTGCAGTATTTATGCACTTAACAATATTAAATATGCAATGGTATATAAAATATGATATTGACGAGCTAACATTGTAATAGTAAATTTTTTTAAATCATAATATGTACATATGTAAGCCATATATATATCGGAAGATAAAAATGTCATTTTTAGAAACACCATAAGGATACATATGTTTTATATAGTCATATATTATCTTATTAATTAATCTCACTATATTCCATACAATCTTTGAAATACTTCTAGCATACAAATAAATCTTAGGTCCACATATAAAACTACTAAGTATCTACTGGTAAACGTTTTAATTTGAATCGGCCTGAATTTTGCACGACATGCGAAGTGCGCTGCAATCACTCCAGTACTTCAGGAAATGACTGTACTATTTGTCAGCGTCATAGTGTCTGACATGAAACCTGAATCTAGGCTTGTTCAAATCTAAGAAAAACTTCCCTACATTAGCGCAGTTCCGTTAAAGTTTACTATGCAATTTCACTCACAAACTATCATAGTGCCTAATATGTTACAATCAAAATTGAAAATAATATAGGATGTAATTAAGAAAAAAAATATCTCATAAATTATAGGGGAATGATAAATAGGGAGTAGGTAATAAATGTCACATATAACATAAACCTTGAATTATAAGTAATTTTTTTTCGTCTCATTTTACCGTTCCACTGTTAGAACACGAGACAGAATCATTAAGTATTTTTTTTAGTCAGTAACAGTCACAACCAGTAACTAATTTATGAAGTATAAATTATTTATCCAATTAAGTAATTTAAATAATTTCCAAGTTAGGACTAGGAGAGCATTGCAAATACTTGTCAAGATTTTAGGTCTAAAAATTATTTGGAAATTTTACGCTGTTTGACTGATAAGCTACATGTATTTCAGTCTATCCCGCGAAATTAATGGAACAATCCTTAGATTTGCAGAGCTGAAAATAGTGATGTTATTTTGGGTGCTCTCGCTATGAAATATTTAATAACGTACCTGTATCTCATTGTCTGTCTGGTTTCTTCTTTGGTACGGGTTATAATCATACTTAAGTGATTGATTACAGGTACAAAAAATTTATGTTGGCCCCAATAAATCCAAATACGGATACTCGTAAAGAATTTTGGTATTGCATTAAAATTATATGACGGTACTAATGGATTCGTACTAAATGTTTAAATAAATCAAATGTACGAGTAACTAACCATTTGATTCCATCAATAAATAGAAACGGATACATTATTAATCTGCTAATGATACACGACCGAAACCTTAAAGTATCGGTCTGTATAATGTGTCCCTTTGCATTATTAAACATAGCGCTCACATGGTACAGAAATATTATTAAGTGCATGTCAATATAATTTTTTTTACACTCCTTATACATTCTCCTGTGTCAGGGCAGTGTAAGAATACATTCCTCGACACCGTGCCTGGATACAGAGTTTCGTAATACGTGATTAAACCCGGCACTGGCAGATCGCGGTATGACGCGGTCTGCCTTGGACCAGCTAAATGTCCTGGGCGCCTATGGGCAGCAACGAAGACGTGCTCATAGGTGCCCTATGCCCAGCGTGGGGATTATGGGATTAACCCCTGAGGAGGCCTATATCCAGCTGTAGACTATAATAGACTGATTATATATGATATAATTTCTAGTATGGGACGCGATCGCGATTTAATAAAATATAAATTATATTATTATTAGACCAATTGTAGTGACTATTTTCGTTTCTTATTGCGGTTGTTAATATTATTACCATTGCAATACACATCGGTATCCAGATAATTAGTCACACGTGAGGTCAATCACTTATGTTTTCCTTGACGTAAGATAAGCACATGTGTATTAGCTTAGCAAATCTTTTAATTAACGCGAATCAAACATTATACTCTCTTATTATGACAATGGAGATGATCGGAATTTTGCACCCTTTTAGAAATCCTAAGATTTGTTTTCTGAACAACGGTTTCAATATTTATTATTATGCGTTTGTTTACCATCAGTAGTTAATACATTAGCGGGTGCTTTAGAACCCGAGTGGGTATCCATAGAAATGTTTCATTCAATCATCAATAAGATCTTAACTTTAGGTAGACGTCATTTATTGAACCTCGTAACAAAATAAAGATAATGGGTGCCACGGGAAATGAACGGGTGCCGTACTCTGTAAAGTATAATTTCGTGTTTTATTAAAATATAAGTATTAATATCGTCAAGTAGAAGATCTGTTGATATGGTGTAATTTAAGCTTATAAGTTTTAAATTATTTAATCGTTACTAGATGGAAAACTAATATAAATTCTGAATCTTGGGTATCCTTTGAAGGTTGAATTTAAAGTAAAATGTAAGTAGTTTTAACAATGATATGACATTTTTAAAAGGCTATCCTAAATTATATCATTCGCTTCGTGACGAAGCAGAATTAAATATTTTGAAAATGGTCTTGAAGTTAAAACAGTTTTGAATGATAAGGCTTTAAACTTCATCACTCATGCAATATAACTTTTCATTTTTAATAATTTCACAAAGTTCTTGGTTGCGATATACGCTTCTCCCTTAGATATTTCCTGTGCTTCAATGGCTCTCATCATCATTCATCCAGCTATATTCTAATGAACCTTCGGTGGATGGCCTTTGTTGCCACATCAAGCTTATCGTTCGTCGTTATGATATCCATAACACTGCAATATCAGGAGACTCCCCTCGAAGCGAGAAGCATTGTCTTCTAACAATACACAGTAGTTATATTGTAAGGCAGCATGGACATTAAAAACATAAGCACGCAACAACCCCTCCGTCAGCTGAACACCCTAACGCGAAATCCTAAGGGAGGCAAAGATTTGAGAACAGAAGGGTCAGTCGAAAATAAGAGTCATGTTTAAAAGATCAAATGCGATCGGATGTGTGCATTCGTTATGCATTAACCGAGTTTTTTTAATGGGTTAGATGTTGGGAGACTATACAAATACAGCGATGTAAAAAGTTACCCAGCATGTGGGTCTTTTATCATCGCCTTCAATTTCCAGAGGAAAATGAATTTCCAAATTATAATGCGTTCTGGTAAAAAAGAAATATATAATTGGTATGCTTCTTTGATAGCATTTGAAAATAAGCTTGTATCATATTCTGAGTTGGGGTTGTGTGCCAAACTTTAGAACAGGGTCTTTTAATTCAGACCTATGTTTTTGTTTATTATGAACAGTAATGAAACGACATTATGAGATATCTCGCTCAAGCTTTAGAAGATGTTATTTGCGTTCAATTTTGTATTTACAGAAATATCTATATTTTCCCATAAACACGAAGCAACGACCCAAGAACAGGACATACGCATTCATCTTATCTCCTTTTAAGTCGATGCAAATTTCGTTCTAAATTAACCACGTCTGGTCGCGTCTATTTTATTGTATAGTCTATGGTGGATACCATTTGCTATTTCAGACGGAGCCATCGAAATTGGCCTTTATTGGTTTGTAACAAGGTTCGTGTCAATTGTATGTATACTTTGGTGTGTTTTGTATTCGAGTCGAGTTCTCTCCGCCTGATTGGTCGTACGTTCACGGAAGGGCAAGAGCGTTAAGATTTGCGTCTATCGTTACACTTGGATGACTTGATTTTAATTCGATTTCAGTTCGAAGGGACATTAAAATATACTTAGGGTTGGGTTGACAAGCAGCCAAGGGTAAACGGAATTAGGACTGCTTGTTTTGTTAAATGTAATTTTTGTCGAGAGGTCTTTGTAGATTAGAATTT
Organism: Jemadia pseudognetus; assembly: GCA_018244755.1. Taxonomy (NCBI): domain Eukaryota; kingdom Metazoa; phylum Arthropoda; class Insecta; order Lepidoptera; family Hesperiidae; genus Jemadia; species Jemadia pseudognetus. The sequence continues at coordinate 7,282 of DWTO01001511.1, forward strand.
AGTATCTAAATGGAACGTAACTCTAAAACGATGTTCGTGTTCCATTTCTATGCAGTGGATAATACAAAATCAAAAACATATTACTTATCAAGTGTAGAAGAAGGCTCACAAGCCAGAGGTCAGCCTGAGTTTTGCTAGGATAAAGTGACTGTAATTAAATTGCTTATAACTTATTATAACTTGTTGTAAGCAATTTTATACTAGCATGATTTATTCGGAAATATAGATCTTCGAGATTTCAACAAGATCTAACGAATGAATCTAAGATCTAATGAATAGAAGTTTACATTAAACAGACTTTGCAAAAAAAAGAAGATTATACATATTTATAAAAAGTGTCGATTTGTATTACCCGAGTGCACGACAGATTATAAGCAGTCTCGCATCCATTATAAATAAGGATAATATTTTAACTGCATTATAAACTTAACATTAACGCCTCCGAATTAATTTTAAGGTCATTTAACTTCCAAGACGGCGTCCATCAGAGTAATTAAAATTTAGGTTCGTTATAAATCTTAAATGTCAATCATGAATAAATATTTATACGCGCAAGTTCTTTGAATAATGTATAAATTTAACATTAAAATTCAGAACACTTTGTTATCATGTTGCACTAACAGAGGTTCATTGTATTAATTATAGCGCTTTTGAAATTGATTTTAAAATATCGCATGTCTACAATCTAATTAAAAAGGCAATTTATCTTAGAAATTTACATATACTTTAAATGCTGAAACATTTAGTGCAATTTGATTAAAATATTTGTGATAAATATAATAAATTTGACCACTTTTTAACTTTTTACTTAGAAACGAACTTCCAAAAAACGGGGAAGTGGTTGATCAAACCACAGAAAACTTATAGACACTTATAGCTCAATGTTTTTGGTCCAACGTACTTACATACATACTTATATTGATTTAAAGAGGTCGCAATCTATCGTATTTTCGATGTGTCGAATGTCTTTTATCACCGGACAGGCACTTTAGCGAAATACTTAATGCTAGAAGTGGACCCATCCCGTCCCAGTGGGTTATTTTGATTAATTACCGTCCAGTAATTTGAATGGGACACTAGTTGTTTTGATTTCGTATGAATAGAACGTCGCTCCGTAGTCACAAATATCACCACAAGCGATAATAGATGACTTTATATCTCTATCCATACAATATCTGATAAATTCGTGATAATAAGTTTATAACAAAATCATTAATGTATCGTGGAAAGAAATCAAAAAAGTTTTAGTATTTTTTTTGTGTAGTAATTTTTGTAATGCATTGATAAAAGTAATGATTGAATTTTAAATACAAAACTTAGAATGTAGAGTTAATGGAGCCTATGGTTGATAAAACTAATTGTAAGTAAGATATCTGTATCGGTATTCATATGAAATAATTAAATAGATAATTATAAATATTTGATACTTGGTTGGTACAAGTACAATAATAATTATTATTATTATTGGAAACAAAACACACAGAGTTGTTTATTATACTTACATATCTATCCACAATATAAATTATTCACGATTAAAAATACATTCGTTCAATTGGGTATTCAATGAACACAGAGTTTGAGTTACTCTGAGCTTATTGAGGAGAGGGTCCGCAAATAGATAGAGCAAAATAGAGGCGAATTGAACCCGAATTGTAAGAGTATGGGATAAAAGTAGTATTATGTTATAGAATAGACGCTGCGTGAATTACCTTCCCACCGTTATCGTGTCCACATTCGCTGCTCGTTGCCGGTTGGACGATTAGTTTGTCCTGATTTAATTTGCCGCCATTACTGGAGGACCCCCAAAGTGGACGGTTTTCGAATTAATGTTCAGTTTTTGTTTGCCCGACATCCCTATATTTATCTTTGTCCGCAACGTTAGTTCCAAAGTTATTAATTTATAGGCAGACATTTTTTAAAGTTTCATTTAACTCGGTAAATTAAGGGATTTAAAAGTAGTTATATCAACAATTCGATAAAATTTAATTTTTCTGAATTGTATAGGATGGTCATCAGTTAGTTTAGTCTGCGTTCTATGGCAAATTGCAGTCAGAAATTGTATGCGGGGAGGACTTGGCGCGGTGGTGATCATTAAAACAGACTTGTATCCAACAGTGAACTGCGACAAACTGATGATGATGATGAATAAATAGGACATAGTAATAGTTGGGTTCTGGTGTTCCGTTTGAATTAACACAGCCTATGTGCAATCCGAAACTCATAAGTTAGCCTAAGTTCCGAAATATAATTAAATACATCATATCAAACTTTCATTGTTTCTATGTAGGTATATTTCCAATTTGCTATATTCGTTGTAACGCTTTATATAAATGAACTAAATTCATGTTCCATTCTTTCGTTCTGTTCTACTTAAATGGCGTAGAAATAATTAATACATCTTGGTCGTTAAGAAACGGTGTGGTGTCAGTGCCGTGCACGGCACGTGTCTCTATACTGCTAGTAGAAAGATAAGCGATGAAATTTCTAAAAGATTGTTTCAAAATAAAGTTCAATTATTTCAAGCGAAACACTAACTATAATGAGTAAGTTATCATAACTTACTCGTTGTGGTTATTGTTGAAGTGTTTAACTTGATTCTTTTGTGTGATAGGTATCGCGTCAAATTTAAATTGATTTATTAATATTCAAACATTTTAGGAAAATGCTTTATACTTTGTAAGCTGGTAGATGTAGTTGTTAGTAATTAGTTATTTTAGTCGAAGAAAATTTCTGCGACGGAAACAATGTGCAAAAGCTTATCGCTAGTTGCTACTCGTCTTGTGTATGACAGGTGCCTTAGGGCAGTCACAGTTCAAACTAATGACTGTCAATATCAGTATTGTAACGACTTCGCGGTTCAACCTCGTGGAACTGATAGTGAACGGAATAATTAACTTCGCGGCTTTAACACTTGCGCCTCTGATAACAAGGGCTGTAATCCTTTGACGGTGGAGCTAGAGGTTTCCTTTAGCAATTGATCGGGACTTAAGAAGCAATATCCCACTGTTTCTTTGAGAATACTATTACCTTTTCCAGAGTATTTGTGTTGGTACGAGTTTATTCGGAAAGGAAATTTGCTTACAATTGTTTGATTTGCGGGAAGAATGGATGTAGATACGGCGTCTTTTCACTTTGATTTGTAGATTTTCCGAGTGTGAGGCGTGTTACGCTGAATTCTCTTTTTTCCTGTACTAAAGAGTCTACTGTCATATTTTTCGTAACCCATGATGCGAGTTTGTACTTTTTTATCCGACTAGTGATGAATATTTGAAATTTTTAATAACAGATTAAAAGAAATGTCACGATTATTTTTCATAAAGGTAAATTCACATACCTGCTATGGAATTATAAAGACAATAAGGATCAAATTACAATACATTACCATTAAATATACGTACCTAAAATTTTCTAATCCCAACATTAATTTACTTTATTCAAAACAAACACGTTTTGAATCACTAAAATTTGCCACAGGGTAATATTTGCAAATTATAAATACATATATTACGCTGTAATAGTATACATTAACTCGAGAAAACCCTAAATGTTGCCGCATGTAATATAAACGATCCACGCGTGATGCTTTTAATACTGAAACAGAGGCATTCTTCACAGGTGGGTGATAATAAAATGTAACTCATATAGTTATATGCGTGTGAGAATGGCAACACTCGACGTGTTGTGTCAGATTTTATTACTCTTTATGACTTTTTAAATTATCTATGAGCGGTAATATTTCGAGGAGTCGACAACATTTTCTGTTTTTTGACAGACGGTATTATGATACGTTTTATTAAATTTGAAAATAAGGTATTATATAGATTTTAAATAATCAACGATTTATTGTTTTAGTAATTTAGAACAAGGTTTGTCAGTTTATTCATTTAATAACACGAATACTCTTATCACTAACAGAGTTTGTTTTAGTTAGTAAATAAATATTATTCTATTCTAAGGCCTATTTTCAAAATTCATAATAACATAAAATGTAATATTCATAATAACATAATACTGTTCATTGATTTGAATAAATATTGTAATATTAAAAAACTTTATAGACATGTGTACATATTTTAATTAATACCTGTCATGTTATTAATAGGTGAAAGAATAACCCACGTGGTGATTTGGGGGAAGAACTGAAGTGGTAGCACATCGTTATCTGAATCGACAGTCGCGCCAGTTAAGTGCTCTCGCACTGGTGTCTATAAATTTAACACAATTTAATAAACGCCACCTCGACGTGATCATACTGCCGTATATCATGTAGCATATTCTAATTAAAATTTAATATGAAGACATTTTTCACGACCTTGTATTAATCCCGAAATGTTATTGTGCTTGCTTACTGGCGATTTGCAAACAATATTTTTAAAATAAGAATTACCTTACCAACCTGTAACTTATAGATGCAGTTTCGTCTATGAACAATATGCTCGCGGCTTGCTGTAGTCAATTCTTTGTACCTAAATATATTCATAGAATGAGATTATGAGTGTATTTGTATAAAATTACGTCACAATTATATGATGTATTTAGCCGAATATTCGCAATGGACAATATTCGCAGTCTTCCAAACTACATGAGATGGAGATGATTCCATATTAATTGCCTGATACCCTGTTAATGATAATTATTAATACTTTATTCTGAAAAGGTTAACAAACACTGCCTTAAACAAAATCAATACAAATAATAAAGGTGGGTTATTATATCCCACCTCAAATCCGAAGCGGTGCTCGAAACGGCTTTAACACTCCTCACACTCGGTACAGGCGTCGCAAACTTTTATGTTTACGTTCATCATAAATAGATTGAAATTTATACCAGGGCTGAGACAATAAAAACAAATTGCTTTTCGGTTCGTTTTATTGTCCATCAATACGCGACAAATAAAATGGCTATAACGGGACCCGTCAATACCTTTTCAAACAGATACGGGTCACATGGAATTGTATCGTGATATATTAATACATATGCGACATGTGTCGGTTTCTTTGATAAATTTATAATCGTTTTTTCCAATCCGCGTTGGAAAATTGTTTAGTTCGAAGAAGTTCCTGCGTACCTGATATTTATGTGAACGTGTCGATAACTGACGCTTATTAACGAACTTCGAAGCGAACACGGCCTCGTCCGTGAAATAGTATAATAATCTGCAGTACAATGCGGGGTCGTTTGAGTGAGGGCGCAATTTTCAACTGTCAGCCCCAAACTCTCGGCATTTGGCAACCAAACTGTAATGGCACAATAAATAGTTTGCAGCCCTCACCCATCTGTCACTTAACTAGTAAAATATACAGACGTCATTCAGCGGGCCACGTTGAAAAATCGCGGCGTGGTTGAGAACCCCTGACGGATCCCCAAATCGCGTCGCTAGTCACGTTGGACTTAAACGCTATCGTTTTAAAGTACATTTTACTGCGTCAGTCTCAATGAATAAATTTAAATATTTGTTAACTTAAAATGTAACCCGTGTTCCCGGAAATACAGTCTAAATTGCACGGCTGAACATTTGTTTCTTGAATTGGTAGAGAGCTATTTGAAATTGTATTTTATTGTGACGCTATTGGGTGCAAAATGCATTTTTGGACCACTCCGCACCAACCTTATGTAGGGGTTATTTAACTTTGAAGTCGCTCAAAAGACCCTCGATTTGGGATTCTGGCGGATTTCTTTTTGGATTAAAGACCTCATGAATTTAATGATAGTGCTTTGAGGGCATTACTGGGCGCTTGTGTCACGCGTCTGATTTTTAATAAGCTTCTTTTGCACTTCCTTTATCACGTAATTACGTTTAAATTAAAATTTAAAAAATAAAAATTTAAATAAATAAATAAAAAAATAAAATAAATAAAAATAAATAAAAAAAAAATAAAAAATTAAAATTTCTACGTTTGCAATTGCAAACGTAGAAATTTTAAACGAGAAATTTTGCGTCATCTCAAGGACTGCTTTGAAGTTACTTAAATTGAAAAGGTTTTATATTTGCGTACTGTTCGCAACTTGTATTCTTTGCTTTAATGGCAACGAGACGCTTCTCATATATATAAAAATGTGTTAGTTTTTTTTCTCCACATTAAAGTGCCAATGTATTCGTGTAAAGGCTTTTGTTATTACCATTTGTCACTGTACAGTACAGTTAGCTTCCTGTATCTAATAGTAATCCGTTTCGGTGGGAGGCGGAGTAAGAACATATTCCCCGAACCCGGGGCGGGATACAGGTGTCGTAAGAGACGACTAAACCTGGTGTTGGCGTATCGCGGTATGCCGCAGTCTACCTAGGCACAGCTAAATGCCGTTGCCGACTCTAGGCAGCAGCGTAGGCGATGCTTGAAGTTATACTCTGCGATCCCTAACTCGCATGCCCAGCGTCGGGATTATGGGCATAACTCCTCAGGGAGGCCTATGTCCAGCAGTGGACTGCAATTAACTGATAATATTAATGTAATATGTTTATGAACCTTTTTTATTATATGAAAAGCCTATTCACCCTATTATATACTGTGACCAAAAATAAACTTATATTATGAAATTGGTATTCCATGAATTGTTCTAATTGTTACGCTTTTGTTTTCAGGTACGATTGGTGTGAATGTAAATTTGATTGCAAGCTGCTGTTACACTGAGGTAACTTTAACACAAACGTTTAAAAAAGTTCACGAGGTCACCAATGAATTAGCTGCTCTTATTTAGAATTTTTTTTGAATATACTTTACTCAAATTTGGTCACATATCTGAGGCAGATCCACATCACACACCACATCAATTACATTTGCATTTAAACTCGAATGGGATATGCTATTTTTTTTAATAGATAAATAGGAAAGAAAAATCGTTTACAAAACTACTAAATGTAATTGTGCCTAGAAACATATAAATATAACATGAAGTCAACGTAAGGTAAATGTACACTTATTTTACTAGCAGACATTTTTGGCGTCTCTGAGTACAACAATTTCAAACTACCTTCAAATAGTGTCTAGGTTAACTGAAGGAGCGCCAGTCCTTGAACTTTCGTTTTTGAAATATTCACATTTTGTTGTTAAATAATCGTCTAAACATTGGCAACGATAAGAACGCGAATATTGTAGCACAGTTGATTATGCGTAGGTAGTTATTTAAATTTCGATATTAAGGCTGAATTTTATACTTTTCTATTTACTTGTTTACTCTTCAACTAACAGCTACAAAGGCGAGCCAAATTCTCTTCGACACTGACTGTCTGTTTATGCAAATACAAAAAAAAATATAATTACCTTTGATCATTATACGCATTTCAAATTCCGAATCGACAATTTGTATATTTTGACATCTGTCTCATTTCATTTGACTTGTTAATTAGTGTGAGTAGTATATTTGATAGGTCTGATTAACAGTGAATAAATGAATAAATATTAAGAACAAAATCATGGAAGTTCCAGCCAACATTCTAGTAATACTATACGACAGGATTTTATTCTGTAGACATTTCGTAAAGCCCCTAGGGTTAGTCTAAGACGGTGAAGGATGTTGATTATGTCACGTTTTTTTTTTCTTTGTCTGTTCCTCGACGTGTTACTAACTGCGATACCATCTGACGTAAGTGTGGTATCATCTCGGCCTCGAGCGTCCAAAATCTAGGTTTAATGTCGACCTTAACTTGGGTATTTCACTGTAACGAAAAGAGATTGATATAAATTATGTTGAAGTGCGTCAGGGCTTATAAGGAACGAAACCTTTTATAGATTACTATTACCTACTACAGTAAAGGGTTTTACATGTTAATCTTGATACATATAGGATAAGGATCCACTCTGGGCCGACCACAATAAACCCTTTCTTTTAATGGGGAAATTTGTTACGATGTCCACCGTTATAGAATATTCTGAATTCCTGAGTATAAAATATATAACGCAGGAATGCGTTATAAAAATATTAATCTAGGTTATCGGCAACGCCTATATAATTGCAATGACACATATCTGCTTCATCATCATCATCATCATCTTTTGGAGGTCTACTGCTGGACATTGAAGCATACCTAGATTGTGTTTATGTGGTTAATCTTCCATTCTAAATCTTATCTTGAAAAATGTGACATACAATTTAATACTACGACTGAATAGTGTATCAGTGATCAAATTTACATATTACTTTAGACCTAATTTCGGTCAAGTTAAGCTGGAATTTAAAATTTGTTATAACGAACTTAGTTACATATCATATGTATGTATTTAATTTCAACACAATCATATATCTCGCTGAAGTATTGTTAAAATCGCCTTCACACCTTTAAACCTCGCTAAACCAGATAAAGTTTGTTAAACTTGCCAAGTTATATGCATAATCGTCAGCTCTCAGATCCGTCCTGCTAACGCATTGTATGGTGCAAGTTGTAAGTAAAATGTGTTAAATAAACATATTTAATGTTGACTGTAATTAAGAATTAATACAGTGAGAAATTAAATTAGTCAAATACAATAATTAAAATATTTATATGCTGTGCAAAGATTACCGATTTACAGCGTATAATTTTTTGTAAATTACTGTAAAAATCAATATAAATTTGAGGAGGTTCGTGCGCTATTATTGAACAGAATTATAGTTTAACACAATGGTTACACGTGATTAGTACCTTCTGTAATATTTTAAAGACGGTGGTTGAATATTTATATTTCATAAATCATTAATTCGAAAAGGGAGGAATTATTTACTAAATACGCCCGATACCGGGAGATTGGGACGTCAGAGGTCTTTGAAATCTGCATGCATGTATGAAGAGGGTCATGAATATAAAAAAAGCACAGCAGA
>DWTO01001512.1:0-16068 GCA_018244755.1 Jemadia pseudognetus
AAAAAAAAAGATAGCGAATTAGCTAACTGTCTCTTAAAACTATGTGCAAGGTAATATTTACCTTTAATCAAATATAACGATTTACTAACAAAATTGTTAGTGTCAATTAAATGAAATTTATCATTATATGTTGCTATGGTATGTAGTGTGCTGTTAAGCTTATATCTAAGAATATTTTCCGCTTCTGGCAAAGTTTTGCAATAGGGGAATGTGAACAAAACTATTTTACTTATATCTAAGTTTAATAATTGATCACAATAATCAATAAGTTCTTTTTTGCTTAAATTACCCCTGTTTCCTGTCAATATGATAAGGTTTGTGCAATTACTAAAATTATAATGTAATGTCTGCTTCATAACAGTTTTAAATGTTGCAGAAGTTGTTGTTAGGAAGCAATCATCTGTATTTTGATTACGTCTTTCGATTGTATATCAGGTAAACCAGCTATTTCCTGGGAAGTTGACAAGAACTTTTGCTTCAAGGTTTTTAATCTACTAAAAGCGTTAAAGCATATTTGTTAGGTATAAATGCCTTTTATTGTTGTAAATGTTCGCGAAGCGTTCGCCAGCGACAATAATGTGGTGTAGACGATTCCCGTGATCGTTTACCACATCCTTCCGCTTGCACGTCGGTGATAAGGCTGAAGTTAATACTGAAATAATATTAATAAATAAATAGGATCAAATATAATCAGGTATTACTTTTAAAATATGTTTGGCAGATTGTCGTCAGATGTTTTCAGAAATCGTTTATGTAAAATAAGTAAAAACATTTACCATTACAGCGATTACAGAGTCCGTTATCTATTGTTAGTAAGAACGAGATAGAGAAAGTATGTATTGCCGAGGCTAAAAGGCCCCAGGTAGCAAACGCATATTGAGTGTAGTGAGCAACAATTTTCTGATGAGAAATCTTGAAAGAGAAATGTTTTTGTATTTCTTTTGCACCATCTATATGTTATTTAATATAATGTTTTTAAAATACAACGATTCTACATTTACATACATCCAACAAATATATTGAGGTGCATTTACACAGTTAATCCGAGAAATGACGAATAGTTTTTTTCTCGGCGTGTTTGCTATTGGTTAATGTGCGTTGACCGACTTCATTTCAATTTCTACGAATCGATAAGAGTTGTGCTCGACATGTCGAGAAGCGTGTCAGCGTTTACACTTGGCTGGGTGGACATTCGTTAGGATCATACCATTGCTGATTTTGTTGATTCGTCTATTGCGCATCAAATTTACTTGAGATGTAGATAACTTTTTGTTATCACAATTTCATCATGTTCATTTAGTAGTTCATGCAGCATTTCATAAAACCCACTTAATTTATAGAATAATTACAAAGACACTAAATGTAGCTGAAGATATTTTGCTTCGAGTGCGTGTAGCAAATCGAATAATGAAGTTGCGTTTAACATTGACATTCACAACAAGGCTTTGATTTCTATAGAGGATTCATGCCATTTAGTGTTGGGCACTACTTGGAATAAATTAGGAATGCTAGCGCTGAATTGTCTCATGCACGATGCATTTAACGAAAATGGCAATACGATCCAGATGCTTTATTAAGTCAATCAGTACGAGCAACGATTCCACTTTTGAAACAGCAGGAAAAAACTGAGGAATATTTTTCCTTGATATACTTGATGGAACTTTCTTACATTTAATGAATTTTACTTTCGATCCGCGCACTATGTCGAATACCGTTAGTCGTATCATCGTAAGCCTTCAGTACCACTTCGTTAGAAGGAAGACGAACAGTCTATTCGGCGCTCAAACTGACACTGAATTTGCAAACGATGAATGATGATGAATTTTGGGCAATTTGGCGGACTGGCCAAATTGCCCAAAATTCAGCATATTTTTGGAAGAACGACGATTGTGCCAAGAAGAAAGATTTTCGACAAACGCTCCCATTCTACCCAAGATCGACAGCTGCTGACGACAACAGTTTAAAGTCATCAATATAGTGGAGAAACGAGGGCGGGTCAATAAGTCCGTGACTTTTTGAATGAGACACACGTTTTTATATAAAAAAATACTCAACGTAGTCTCCTTTGAGTTCTATACACTTAGTTTGACGTTTCTCCAATTTTTTTTATTCCTTACGAAAAATATGATTTGTCGAGGCCATCAAAATAGGCATTTGTTTGTGAGATGATTTCGTCGTTGGATTCAAATCTCTTTCCGCCGAGCCATTTATTCAAGTTTGGAAATAAGAAATAGTCACTTGGGGCTAAATCTGGAGATTAGGGATGAGAGAGCAATTCGTAGCCAATTCATAGATTTTTTACGATGGAATCTGCACATGTGTGCACCCTTGCATTTTCCTGCTGGAAAAGAACTTTTTTCTTGGCCAAATGCGGTCGTTGTTTTTTCAGTTCCTCATTGAATCGATCCATTAAGTTGGTATAATATTCGCCATTGATTGGTCGCAATGGCGCCAAACGACATAAAATTGAAATAACACTTAAATACTGCAAGTAACATTTTTAAATATTGGCCGAGAGGCCAAGTGTAGAATTACTCGTCATCTCAGAAACTAATTAGCGTTATGGATTTGATGACAGGCCCAATTGTGTCAGTTTCACTTTTTCAGTCTCACAATACAATCCAAGAAATTTGGCGGCGTTTTTCAACGCCTTACAATGCAGACAAAGTACTTACATTTCTCAAATTGTTACTGATTTGGGTGTACCACAATCGATTTTCGAATTTTATTGGAATGCCGCTCGTTTCAGGTTCGTGGGACAATCCTTCTCGTGAATTTGACTTTCAGATAGGAAAAACAGACCCACATGATAATATATATTTGCTAACAATTTATTACATTGATATGTTTATCAACTTTGATTCCTTTTATCTTTTAGAATAATAAATAAGATGTAATACTAAAATACTGAAGAATTTAGCATCCTGAATTAAATTCAATATATGTAGTTTAAACTGTATTGTAAAGAATTTACAAATTCGAAAGACATTCTATTCTAAATGTTAAGATCAATTTCATTTTGCTTGTAGATCTATGAAGGTGATGGTCTTCCTGACAAAATTTGTGCAGAATGCATCCAAAAGCTTAGCAGTGCACATATTTTTAAACAACAGTGTGAAAGGTCAGATGAAGAATTGAGACGCAACTATGTTCCACCTCCAGGTACAGTGTTTTCAAATAGAAATCTGTATGTGATTTGTACTATCGTTAGGTTTTGCAGAATTTCATAATTAGAACACGAATACAAAAGTCTTGAATAGAAATGTACTGAACCCAAAAGCTACTGAACATATTGACACAGATTTAAAACAATAGTAATAATAAATGTAAAGTTTCCGAAAAAACGAAATTTTGAGATCTAGACGGTTCCAAAATAAATAATTAGCCTAACAATAGTAAATAGTAATGGATTGAATCATATGTATTTACTTTTCATCATATAAAGAACTTAAAATTATGGTAAGGCTATTGTTTTAGGAAGTTAAATATATCTTTAACATTAGCACACTTATTAACACAATTGTTAAGCTTAAAAAATAAATAACTGTTTTCAGGATTTAGTACCGGCCTACAAGAACCGAATAGACAAAGCAGTGACTCGGCATTTTCGAATCAAACAGACATATCCAATAAGCCTTTATCATCACTCCAAACACAAGGCACGCCTATGGGTCGTAATCGTAAAAGAAGCCACGAAAGTTTAGGCAATGCCTCCACGAGTAGTCAGTCACATGACAACAGACCTGGTACGAATAAACGTGTTCAAGAACTCAGAAAAACGCAAAAGCGAACAAAGACCAATTATTACACAGATTCTGATTATGAATATAACAGCCCGTCGCACTTCTCTGCTGAAACGGACTCCGATGATTTTATTGAGCACAGATGCAAAGAGTGTGATAAACGTTTCGACAGCAGTAGGGGTTTAATTAATCATATGAGGATGCATACATCAGAAAAAATAAAAATGAAGCAGGAAAGTGAACGCGAAACTAAAACGGTCACGCCGAACGATATGAAGGATGCGACTGACGACGATGACCAGCTGAACTGCGACAAATGTGGGAAGAGGTTCAAGTTGAAAATAATGTTGAAACGGCATTATGATATTTGCATACCGCCAATGAAAGAGCTCAAAATAGCTCTGGAGCCGATAGATGGAAAACGGTCGCCCAAGGTTGATTGTGAAATATGCAATGCGAAATTTAAATGCATCGAAAATTTGGAGAAGCACTTAAGGGTGGTACACGCTGCCGCACCCAAAAATGAAAAAGTCGCGACACCACAGTCCGAGAACGGGAAAATTACGTTACCTTGTATGTATTGTCAAAAACCATTTACAGATTATTACTCTCATAACGCCCACTTCAATGCATGCATTAAAGGAAAGTACACTGGCAGGTTTGAGTGCCCGCTATGTCAAAAAGTTGTGGTCAAAAAGGCATCCTATTATCTTCATATTAAAGCCCATTACATGCAGTCAATTCCACCAACACCAACGTCATCTGGATCTCCAAAGCGTTACAACTGTCGAATATGTAGCAAGAAATTCGCTTCTGAAGAACAATTGCTTGTTCACCTTTCGTGTCATGTGTCTCAAGTTGATGACCCTGTTGATGAAGAATCCAGGTAATTAACTCAAAATGTCTAACATATTTTAAGTCAATAATTATTAAATATATTTTGTTTCCAAGAAACTGTTAAAGAATGACTTCACTCATGTTAGTATGACCATCTGTTGTGCTAAATGTCTGAGTTTAGTACAGTGGCTAAATCATTAATGAAATCTGATATTTGCATTGGACCTAGATATTTATAATTAAATTTGTATGTCCACATTAAACAAATCTCAGGATTGTACATATTATGTATATGCAAGAGTAATAATTATTTACATTTTACATATAATGTATTTTATTCAAACAAAAGTATTCTGTTACATTATTATATTGTTGGGACATCCTTTTAAGTAAATATAATACTTGTGCACAAGTACTTGTAAAAAAACACACATTCACTTCATACATATAATGTATGAAGTGAATGTGTGTTTTTTTGGTTGTCCTAAACTATTCATCTAACTTTGCATATGCATAAAAAGGCATTTCTAGAACTTTCAATAGAATAGACTACCAACTTACAATATGTGACACTCCAGTCATCCCAGACAATACCCAGTGACTAATTAAGAAAGTCCTTCTCTGTGTAGCACCTTCTTTTAATCTCTCTGTACCTAAGCTCTAATATCTTGGTGGTCCTGTGTAACAGTTTGCTCAAGGATATTATGAAAATAGTCAAATCGTTACAAATGTGTTACATAAGTTAAAGGTATTGTAACAGAAGAAAAACATAGAGGCATCATTGAATAATAGAAGAAAAAACCATGACTATGAATTGACTGCCTCGTTGGTCGTGTTGGTTGCAAGTGCAACTGCCGATCGGGAAGTCCGAGGTTCAATTCCTGAGCCAGGCACTACAAAGTTGTTCTAATTAAGATTTTCTAGTAGTGTCTCGGAGTCTGGATATGTGTCCGGTGTATAGCAATAGACTCACGACCTATTGTATATGGGATGTAAACGTAACTGGTGAAACGAGGGAGTGTTCTACCTTCCTCTTCAGGGATTACAGGCGTGATGTATTAATGGCAGGGGAAAATTTGTTTTTTTTTATTACTATGTATGCAGATCATAAAGATTAAATTTTAATTCAGTAAATTTTGTTTCTAGAGCGAGTACACTGGACGACTCAATGTCAGTGCTGTCCGAGTACAGTAATTCCAAAGTATCAAGTGGACCATTAAGATGTGCCATTTGTGATAAGAAATTCACTTACAAAAAATCATTGGACTCACATATTGCAAAACATTCACAAAAAGAGGTAAATGTTAAAACGGAACCACCAGACAAGATACAAGACGAATCAATGGATTTGTTGACTGAAGTACCTCAACAATCAGAATCTGAGTCTAGTCAAGATGAAGATGATAACACTTGTGATATTTGTGAGAAACAATTCTCGTACAAAAGGCTTTTATTGCAACACAAGCGCACTAAACACCACATGACGGCCGGGACAAAGCGGGCGAAAGTCAATCTGAAGGATTGCTCGGTCCGCTGTCTGATTTGCGACATCGAAATGAAAGTGAGCGCTATAAACGAGCACAACCAAACTCACATATCAAAGAATATAAAGCCTAGGAATCTCTACACTTGCATGGAATGCGACGAGACGTTTAAGAGTTGCAGCTCATTAGCAAATCATATTAAGATGGTGCATCGGCTGAAACAGCAGACGCCGAAGCAGCACGTAGCTACGCCGGATCTGGCGGATTTTTGTGAGGTCGTTGTGACGAAGGCGGAACCCCTGGACGCGATCCAGAGTCACAACGGCTTTGGTGAGGTTTCCGCCTTTGGTAATATACCGCTGGTAAATCTGAGCGGTTTCACTTGCCCCATATGTAATAAGCAAATGCCCACATTGATTTCACTCAAGAGACATATGAATTGGCACACGAATGTCGGCAAGGTTATGGAGAAAAAGTACGAGTGTTTTGTCTGCAAAGAGGTAAGAGTACGACATTTTTAAACTCACATTTATTTCTAGGCTTCATTAAAAAAAAATTATATTATCGCTAGGATTGAAATTTTAAATTGAACAAAAGTTTACAGGTTCATCTTGTTGTCGTAAGTTTGTGACATGTTTGGCATAGTTCTACTTATGTTTTTTTATCTTTGCAGATATTCCGGTTTCAATGCCACTACAAAATGCATATGCGCGTCCACTATAAAGATACGAATTTGGATCCCAAACTCCTCACATGTTCCATATGCAACCGAAGGAGTAAACACCTCCGAGCGGCACAGGCACACATGAATTTCCATAAGCAGACTCGCTTCAAAACCAAAGATTATCAATGCTCGATTTGCAAACGGGTATTTCAATATCGGAAGGTGTACCTGTCTCATATGGCGATACACTACAAGCGAGGCGAGAGCGTTAATAATACTATTGTTGGGAGTGTGCTACCCAACACAGCAGACAAGACCATATTCGATGGTACACACACGTGCGCCATTTGTAGTAAAGTTTGCGACTCAGAGAATTCCCTCAAGCACCACATGATTTGGCACAGGTCGAAAACATCTCTTTACGGCAACCGGCACGAGTGTCCCATATGCAACCTCCAGTTCACAAATAAGAAACGATTAGAACTCCATATTAGATTACATTATGAAGATGAAAACGGTCCATACAAGTGCTCAATATGTGGCAAGGGCTACACTGACGAGAACTTTTACAAGCGGCATTTAAAAGCACACAATTTCGATCATCAATCTCATAAAAAACGAATCGAAAGATTGAGAAAAGGCAAGGTGAAATGTCCGATCTGCACCCGATACTATCCGGACCTCGTGAAACTTATTCGACACTTGAGGCGGACGCACCCGGAGAGCAAGATGATCAAGGAAGACCCGGACGCGCCTCCGCCCAGCTACTACTCGTGCAAGCTGTGCGCCAAGGTGTTCCTCGACGAGCGAAGGCTGCAATCTCACGAAGAGGCTCATTTGAGGAAGCCAGAGTTCTTTAAATGTAAATTTTGCGGCAAGAAAACGATCTCGTTAAAGAATCATAATGTACATATTAAAAGTCACTTGACTCAAAAATATATAGAAAATCCTCTTAGTTGTCCGCATTGCGAGGAAAAGTTTGTTAAAGGTTATGATCTCCACTATCATCTCCGAGACGTCCACGACATCAACGAGACCTGGATCGCAGAACGCACGATGCAAACATTAGACGGCCCCTTGAAAGAGTTTCAATGCTCCATCTGCCTCAAAATCCTAGCCAGCAAGAGCAATTTTGAAAGACATATAGATTACCATAATTCGCTTAGATGCAATTATTGTTTCGATTACTTCAGCTCATTAAGATTTTTGGAGGGTCATTTGACATTCAGTTGTTATAAAAAGAAACTATTGGGAGACACAGAGATATATCCGAGAAAGATTAAGTGCCAGGTGTGCTACAAGGCTTTCCACTTGCAAGTGAAATTGGACTGCCATTTGCGCACACAGCACGGTATCAAAGTGTTCAAGGAGGCTGCGGAGAGTAAAAAGGAAATTGTTTGCGATTTTTGTTTTAAAATATTCGAAAATGAATACGCTCTCAACGGTCATAAGATTTATCATCGGACAGTAGGCTATTATGGATGTCGTTACTGTAACAGAAAATTCCACAGCTTGACTCTGTACAGAAAACATAAAACTCACCATTTGTCGCAGTTGAACGTGGACAATCCCACGAAGTGCGAGCATTGCGACGAAAAGTTTGTCGCTTTCAGAGAAATGGTATACCACATGAAGAACGTTCACGGAGACGACAAAGAGTGGATCGTTTTACCCAAGGAGTCCATCGAAGAGAAATGTCCTATTTGCGACAAAATATTCTTCAACCTTCATAGACATCTCGAATATCACGAAGCGAACAAGTGTAAGAAATGTAACGAATACTTTTTCTCTCGCATCGATTTCGATAATCATCTTTGCGCCATCGATTCGGAAGACGAATCAACTGAAAACATTGCCAACAAAGACCTGCAGAAGTACGAGGAGTGCCGCTTCTGTTTCAAACCCATAACAAGGAAGAATTCCAAGCGCTTGCACGATCAAATTCATAAAAGTTCAGGCTCCATATCATGTAGGTTCTGCGATTTGAAATTTAAAACAATCGACGCTTTCAATATTCATGCGTTTTCCCACCGAAGCAGGAAATATAACAAAAAGCCCATAAAATGCAGAGTTTGCGGTGAAAAGTTTATAAAGTACGGACCTTTCACAAGGCATATGAAATCCGCGCACAAATGCCTGAAGAAGCTTCATTACAGAGCGATCGTCAAAGAAGAGACGTGCGTGGTGTGCGGCGACGAGTTCCCCAACCTGCACAACCACTACCGGGCGCATCTGCAGAACCAGTGCCAGCTCTGTCACAAATATTTCACATCTTTCCGTGTGTTCTCGAAACACGAATGCGACAAGGAGGACTCGGATCCGTCAAAAGTATACATCAGCGATGCCAATTTGCCTGAACTAATAAATTCGTATGTACCAAAGGATGAAAAGGATGATGAAAAGTATTATGGGTATACTGATAATGAAGAGGAGGAGATTAATATGCCGGACGAAGAGCAATACAATATGCCGTTGGAGAGTAAACTTGAGATATTCGATGATGAGGTCAGTCACATACCATTAGATGATGAAAGTCAAAATTCAGCTGACGATGTGGATGGTAATATGCACTCAATGGTCCACACCCCTATCATATCCGATGTGCTCTCTCTTTACCAGAAAAAAGAAGATCCTGGAACTTCCAAGTCGCAAGATGACGGTGTGATAGATTTGGTTGATGATGATTCTGTGGGTTTTCAAGATAATATATTAACTGTAATTACAATTGAGGAATAGTGATAACATAAGGACAGCCATCATTTGTAAGTTATAGAATTTAAATGTTATATATGCAACAGAAGAATTAACAGTTGAAGTTTAGTTTAAATGATTGAGAAAACTGTAATTGTTAAAGTGACATATTATACACATATATGCCTGACATGTGGTGTTAAGTCTACAGATTATAAAAAAATAAATATTGTAACATTTTTAATTTTAGACATTAATATGTATTATATATTTTAATCATGTCATGTGTTAAGAGTAGTTTTTAATACTTCTTCTCTTTCATCAATGCTTGGAAAATGTAGATAGGAGTTTTTCTATGGACAATTTACAGTCACGAAAAATGTGGAACAAAATAATGGTATTAATGTCTTAATGTTTGAACTATGAAAATTATTAAGCAAATCACGTGTCTGTAAGGCGTTAGATCTAGTAATAAATGTAAGATTAACTATATAGTATCGTTGATGAGGTGTATAAATTACTAAACTTCATCCTGCTGGTGAATTTACTCATATAATCCTAATACTAATAGTTACTTTTCACCATATCTTTTAGAAATATTGTATATGATGAAAAATACATGCAAAGGAAATATAATTTATCATGACCAGTGACTGAAAAATAAAGTGCATTTTACTTTATTTTGTCATAAAGATTGTTGATGACCACTTGCTGGAGTTTAATATTGTACACCAATTTTTAAGTGCAATTTGAGAGTAGACCGATCGATACAGAGATGTTGGATAGAGTGAATCTGGATGGTTGGGATCCTGTTATTATTCAGCATGAAATTAACGATTAAATGTCTACAAGTAGGTATGTTGAGATTTTATTGGATAGTAAAATAGCCTTTATATTATCAAGATCTGAAATTCGAATGTGACGTTCTAAATTACAAAGTTTTACATAAAACACATGTATGTTTGTTTGCAGTTGATTATTTCACATATATTGATCTCAATTTTTAGTGCAAGATTAGAATTGAAAGTAATAATTGTGTGATTCTTTCTTAGGGCAGAATTGTACTGTACTGAATACTGTTATTGTACGTTAGTTATTAAATGAAAGTGATGTGAGGTGATGAAAAAAAAATTGTCGTTTTTCATTATCTAACAAAGGGTAACCAGCCATCTTATCTCACATGATTGTATATTAGAACGAAGCTGTCGAATATCAAGTGAGTTATATTGATTGATGCATTTTTACAGTTTTGATAGTTTTTTCATTTACGACCTTGCGGTGAAACAGGTTTATTAAGTACTTAGTGTGTCTGATTAAAGAGCGATTTATTAAGAAGTTATTGATAGTGTAATGGTGCATACATAGTTAACTGAGAATAGTGTCTTTATTTGTATTTTATTTTTTTTTAATTTGCGCGTGTAAATTTAAAAAACTTTCCGGCTAGTGGGCTGCCATAATGGATTATAATTTTATAGTATGTACGTGTGATGTAAAATAAGTCAGTTTCGATAGTATTTTTATAATAATTTAAGTTACTCTATGGTAAGCAATCAATACTTTAATTTTTTTGTACTTGTTCATTTTCCTTAACGTCGTTGTAAGTTAGATGTAGTTATATGTAAGAATTACTTATAGCCTTTTGTTTTCGCCCTAGACATGAGTGTAGAGTTTTCGCCTATAAGTTTTTAACATAAAAGTTATTACATTGTTGATTTTATCATCGCGAGTTTAGAAGAGATTCGTTCGTTTCATAATGTAATTTTAAAACATTTGGAGAGATGGGACATTGAATTATACTGAACTTGGACAGAATAGGAAAGTATTAAAAGATCACCGCTAATCACCACGGTTGGAATTGACCTTAGCGCAAATGTCTATAAGACAAAATTAATTTTTAATAACAACAGTGGTGCAAGTGTAGAGACCAATAACATGTCATAAAGTGTTACGGGAGCAGTTTTAAAATGTATACTGCTAAAACACACTTAAGGACTCTGGACGTGACTGTACTCGTTTTTGTAATGTCCACGAATAATAAGGTTATGTAACTACTTTCAATTCCGATTTCGTTTAACTCGAATTCTTTTATCTTCAAATTAATGATGACATACAAGCTTCTCAAATTGCTATTGATACTGTAAATGGGAAATTCTCGTTACTTTATTTTTTTCAATTTCGAGCCTGAACTGTTCCTGCTCTAACCGAACTGATCTAACTTCCAAAATACCAATAGTACATCAATATGTAAATAAAACAATTTCAATAAATCCAAAGAGTGTAGAAAATGTAACGATTGAAAGTGCACCACTCACTCCCAAAGTATCTAGAGGTGTGTTAAGTTGTACCAAAATGGTACCTACGTACCTATTGTATTGTTCACTTGCCATACGGAATTATTTTGGTGCTTGTCATCTTCACCAATCCTAGAATAATATTAATAGTTGTGGATATATTTTTTAAACTTATAGCGTACAATTTCATGCCATTTACATTTGGAAAATATCATTCATGGCGATGGTCATTTGAAGTGTCGTAAAGACTTACTTCAAACATTGAGGTTGTACACAAAAATCTTTGTGGGGTACTTAATTAGGTCACGAATCTCCGCTGTATCGCGCGAATCCCGAGTGCAAGTATCGCGTAGACTTATAATCGGGATTCGAAATTTGATTTACTTCCATATACATGCAGTGTTTACGTATTGTGTAGAGCATTCCAGAAAACTATTCTAGGTATATTCAACTTAATGCGATTATCTTAACCATTTTATTAATTACCAAAGTAGGTATGTATGTTGCAATTTTTATATAAAAAATATGTTTTAGCTGTAACGATGGTGATATTCGGTTTGCTCGTTTTATTTTGTGATTGTAGATGTACAAGATGTAAACGGCATGTAACGAAACAAAGTGAATTTTTGTTATGACGCTGTGGCGTGTTTATTATTGTTTTGTTTGCTTGTGGAATATGGAAATCATTTGAATTAAGAAAATATAAAATTATAACTTTGGTTCTTAATGGCAGTTTTATTTCTTAACTATCTGTATTATTGATTTATCTTTTCGTAACTGTATATCTACGTGTTTTCAGCATGAAATATATTTCTTTTATCATGGATCAACGATTTAATTAATGTAAGGAAACAAATTTGTCTCAGCCGCCCGGAATCACGATAGAGACAGTACTTTGCTTCAATCCAGAGTTATGTAAGCGCTGAAGTACTGCGGTATAACGTTTAAGAAAACGCCTGCTCAATAAGAACCGATCCATGTCTTATTGAACAAGTATAAGCAACAGATTTCGTCTGCTCTAGTGCTAAATTTAATTTCTTTACGATTTAGAACAATAAAACTAATAATAGGTAAAATAGGTAGAACAATAGACGAAAATACCAAAAGTTGTGTAATCAAAGTATAAAACGAATAAAAAAAATCTTATATGTACAAGTCATTACATAATTAAAAAAAGATTCAAGTGATTGTTTCTTAAACGCGAAGCCACGCGTCCAGTACGGCGCTTACGACCTTTTCACATGTAATTTATACCTCGTCAGCAAAGTAATTTCACATCAAAAATGTTTACATGAAAATAAATATTACATGACCTACGATCTCATATTTCCAAAAAACCCGATCACCTATGCTATGTTTTTGCATCGAAATAAAGGAATAATAATAATCTACGCGTGTGCATTCTGTATTGTCTAATATGTAATTTATATATAAAAACGGCAAGTTTAATAAAACGTAAACAAAATATATTAATAATCATTTATTTAGTCAACATAGTGTTACAGGTGGTACAAAGACAACATTACTCAGTTAGTGGCTCCACGCCGTATACGCCGGATTAACAATAGAAAACATAAATTTCAATATTATAAAAATAGCTTTGCGTCTTTTTACAATGTACAAGTTTACATGCTACATAGTCACAAGCCCTTAATTAAATGAGGCATGTCGCAAGATGAGTACAGTGTCCATATTCACAGTAAGTATATATTTATATCGTTAAAGTGTAGCCAGACGAGAATCTTAGCTGTTCACATTAAATAGCATAGTCAATATAACCACAATATAGGTGCAGCATTTAAGTATCCAGATATCTGGCGATAACGAAGAGGCATTATAAATAGTTCAGCGATTATGAGTTGATTAAATTAATGCTTACTTTGACATACGTAATTAAATACATCTTCATGTAAGTTGTATCGATAGCATTCGACTTCGATTCGATAGCTCGTCTGACTGTACCCTAAGCTGACGAACATGTAAAGGCGAGAACACACTGTCGGTGTATTCAAGCTTGTGTGATTAATTAGGCACTGGAGAGCAAACATTCACCCGTCAATTTGTTACGAGAAACGCCCCGGATTGATAATATTCCTTACTACTAAATTATACATTCGTCCGTAAACTGAATGAGCCAGTTGCATAAAATTGTGAAATAATTTTCGTATAGATTAAAATTTAAACCGAAAATTGTATCCCATGTAGGTAGCGTTGTATTTATTAAAATTGTATTTGGATTATCTCACGCCCGAGCATTATTATTCTCACCTAATTGTGGAGCCTGTATTCCTTGTCTTTTCTCTCCACTCCGTACGATCGAACCTTTCATTTAGGGAAACGTTGAAGACCCTCGTGCCTTTTGCTGTGGTATCTGTCCATTTCATTTTCGGTCCTCTTCTTCTGGACCCAGCAATGGTTAGGTTCATCGAGAGATTCCCAATGTACTCATGATATAGGTAGAAGTTTATCAGATGTCTCATAGTTCAGATCATCTTCAGATAATGAGCCGAAGTTTGACGTTACTAAAAGGACTTTCAAATTATTTTCTGGAACTAGCGTGATAGCCGAGCCTATCCCGCACGCGGTACGTCTCTCATATATTTCGCAGATTTCGGGTGATGTGTCTGCGTATGGTCACTGGGAGAAATCTTACCCACTAGATGCACTCTACAATCTTGACTTTCCCTGCTCGTACCTGATGAAGTGGCCGTGTTCATGTTTCTCAGTCCAGTGTCGATAGCCATCTGATGCGCTAATACAAAAGTTATTAGTTTATAGAAATCCATTGAACTGTCATGTTACAATATTTTTAGTATCGCATTTGTACCTGTTGACAATGTCCATAGGTACTCAAAAGTTTTGTTTCAGAGCCATCACTCGTGGATTTCCGATCCATACGTTCCACAGCTCTATCGTCATATAGACAAAAAAAAATACTTGGCAAATACTCTTAAAATATTTAGAGTTATAAATTTTGTTTTAGGATTTTCATATTTTATAAAATTTGATATGCCATATCATAAACAAACTCAATCCAATAACTTTTAAACAAACTTATAATATTCATTTTTCGTGTATATATTTAACATTTATTTAAGGTGTCCTTTTTATTCCTATAAAAATGAGTATCTTATTCATAATGAGGGATATAATGGATAATAATAAGATACTCATTTTTCATTAAAACATTTTAATTTAAAAACATTAGTGTTTTTTGTTGATCGCACCTACTGTGCAGTGCTAACGGATTTAATTCACATCTACGACAACCCACGTTTCGCAAACCCGCTTTTAATTGTATTAATACACCTTAATTTTTAACAACTTTAGTTGTCAGGAATATTATTCGTTCAGCGCGCTTCAAAAATGACAAATAGAACTATAAAAAAAATATATTACATACAATTATCATTTCTGCCCACACTTGGATAATAGCAATAATCGTATGACAAGTTTAAGAAGCGAATTAGTTTCCAATCCAACAGTCACAATGAAACAAAAACCTCATCAAAGCCGGTAATGCGAATAGACGCATATACAAAAAAAGACGCGAAAGATATTCTAAGCTAAACGTATAAACAATAATATTAATAAAGTAGATAAAACTCGGGCACCTTTACATACAGCTAAATATATATGGCTAGTGTATAAGGCGCCTTATTGCTTAACATTCTATAATACTCGTCCTACGTTACAGTAAAGCTGTGAGCACATACATAGCGATAGCTTAATACAGTTTATATCTATCCTTTAAAGGACAGGCGTGATCATTTAATAATAAGATAAATACCCTACAGTAGTTATAAATGATATAACGTTCTTACGATAAAGGAATCAAATATGCGTTCCAACAAGTGTGCAATACATTCCATAGGGTTTTAAAACTTCAACAATTTTTATTGATTAGCAATTATGATGTAGTTTGATGGCGACTAGGCTGAGGAATCCTCGGTGCGCAAAGCTAACTTAATGACACTTGTAATCGTAAGTGGTAAGGCTAAAAGGTATAAAGTTGTCAATATGTTTTTAAAGGCAATCTCATTATTTGCTGAGAAAAACTGAGCCAAGAAAGCAGAGGTTAAGCTTCTTCATCCTGAGAGAAGATTCTCGTCGTACTTTTGGTAATGATGATGGTGAACATCAAATAGAACGGCAAAGTCGGAAATCCGGTCAAGAGTCATTGACGTTCTTGAGTGAGTTAGGACACTTCAACGTGTATTTTCCGTGTTAAAAATTTTTAAGTGGTCAGTCTATTTCTAGTGTCGTATATCAATTATACCATTAACGTAAGTAGAAAATATAAAAAGAACCAAGAACCCTTCATAAATAAATGTAATGACAATTTTTTTTAAAGTACC
>DWTO01001513.1:0-16067 GCA_018244755.1 Jemadia pseudognetus
GAACCCGGGACCTCCCGATCGGCAGTCGCACCTGCACCCAACACGACCAACGAGGCAGTCAATAGCCAAGCAAGTCATAGATTATACAGTATGCGATAATTTTGATATACATCATAGCTTGAATACAGACTAAACGTTTATGTGAAAATTGTAGTCAGTCACACGAACCGTATAAATGAGAAGAAGGTCAGCGGATATTAAAAAAACTAGGTATGGAAATAGCTAGAATATTGAGGGAGAACGACTATTTATAGTACATTTTCTAAATCGTCTACTAAAGTAGAGAAATAGGATAAAAGGTTGGATGAAAATTATTTAGTTTTCCGCGCGAACAAAGATCACCGCCACAACTACTGCTATATGTATATAACACATATATGTACCTACGTTCCATATAATATGTTATACAAACCTATGTTACCCTTTTCTGATAGAGTTAACCTTTTGAGTGGGTCGTGAAAAGTGAGGTTCGAGCACCTTTAGCCATTTGTTAAAACAATGTATTTGCGAAACCCAAAAAAAACCCTAAAAGCCTTTCATGCAAGAGACAACAAATGTCATTGTGTGTTATTTGAGTACATTTGAGTCTCGAACGTGTATCTAAAACATACGTACGATTTATAAAAAATTATAACATAAGTGATAATACAAAAATCCTGTGTAGCTCAAGTATTGTTAGCAAAAAGTTAATATCGCGTTTCATTAGAAAAAAATCGATACTCTATGAAAAATTAAAATGGAACAATCACAATGCGATTCATGCAAGATTCGCAACAAAATTTAATGCGCCAACTTGCACATCTAAGTACACACACATATACCTACATTATACACAACATAGAACTTAGCCTACACATATTTATTTCACTTTAGATTAGTCTGTTTAATATCAACCTTACGAACTTTGTTATACTGAACAACTCATTTAATCATATTTCAGCTTTGAGTCTTTATTTTCGCAATAAATTTTAACTTTTAACAGTTCCCTTTCAGTAAATTTAAAAATGTTTAAACATACATTAGTTAGTGCTGATCGATTGGTACAAAAACGGATATTAAATATAAGTATCTACTGGTCCTTTCAATCGGCGGTCACTTCTAAGTACTCTTTGTACTAACTGTGTTTTATTTGCGGTCATTTAATTCTGATCTCAACATTCCTTGCAAATTTTCGATTTAAAATATTGCCGTTTTAAAAGTTTTATGGACACTTTAACGACCAATTCAACCAATACGAATTACTTTGGTACTTATAGTTATAGGACGGCTTGGCACCCCCGTCTTTGTAACAGATTTACCGACACTCACAATCAGTGCTGTGATGAAGTACTCTTCGGCAAAGTTTCCAACGCATTTGTCTTCGTTGGGCTATCATTATCATAATTATTTATTTATTCAGAGTTCTATAAGTCTGTCGTATAAGTCAGAGTGATAACGGTAGAACATAACAACTTTGTTGGCAGTGAAGATAAACAAAAAACTTAATTTCAAATCGTAACAAAATTAAAATGTAAACGAAATTTGATAAATTGTGTTAAAAGTAAATTATATCATTAAATAACTGTTGCCGAAATCTTTTACCGTTACATGTTTAAAGGAAATTGAACAAAGAATGTAACATCTGAAAAATATTGAGAGAATAATAAAAAATTTCGAGTCCTCTTGACATCTCCGAGACTTCTTAGCCCATGAGATATAAAATACGATTGGAATGTATAATGAAGGAGCTCGTTGGGTTGAGAGCAAAAACTTCTAAAGCGCTAGATTACAGATTTCAAATAAGTTACCTTGAATTTTAAAACGAACTCGAAATTGCTATTAAACTGTATAGTAAGTAACTGTATAGTTTGAACGGTTAAGATGAGGTGACAGTATCACGTACCTGTGGCGGTATTACTTACCTAGATAATTCAATGTGACATTTTGGTACAATTTTTAAAATGTACAGGTGTACCTGACTTTTGAACGTTAAGCGTTAATTTTTTTGATTTAAGCTTAGTGATACAATTGGGGCACCGTTTAAGAAGGAAATAGGACTTTTGTAAAGCAACCTCCACTAGGGTGTTAGATACTGCTAGATTCGTGTATGCGCAATATTTTAGCTTTTTTCTTTCCCTTGAAAACACGTTTTTGAGAAAATGATTTTGCTTGATCTTACGTTCGTATGAGCTGAAGCATTTGTTTTTTACAATTACCTACTTTGTTCCATCCATAAGACAAATGGAAACGTGACTTTTCTCGTGTGTATTTTGCAACATTCATTCTTTAATATTAAATTCGTAAGCTTTAGTAATGCAAGCGTATATAAATATGTATACAATTTGATTGTGCTTCAAAACTGTATCTTGACATTGGACAGAAGGTAGATGTAAATTAGTCGTTAACGTCAAATTATACCCTTATTTCGTTTCCGATGTGTTCGTTACTTTCTTAGTGTGCGTCATATTGCCGTCAGTGTATGTCATTCTATAATTACAATCGGTTTAGTGATAATTGAAAGTCATATTATTGAGAATCATTATGAAAACCGAATAGTGTTTGTTTATTTGCTGTTAATTAATGAATAAAGTATTACTTTTTATATGTGAATGGTAAGTATTGTGATTGACTTCAGCCTGACCTCTGTGGGTTTGTTATATAACTACTTAATTAGTGTCAATTTGTCTGCAATTTAACGTCATTTTGACAATTTCAATAGATTTTTTTAGCAAGACAGTAGCAAATGAGCATGTGGTGGTTGTCAGAAGTAGCTGCAGGAATAACAGTGTTATATATTATTAATTTCGATATTCGGAACGGAATATTCGATATTTGGACCATAGATTTTAGAAACCGTAGATGTCCAAAGGTATTCAAGTACAGAACCTTAACCATAGTTGTTCGAAGTAATATACATATGTACGAAGATGTTAATTGATTTTAGGATTTATTATTACTTCTATAAAGGGGAAGTAAAACATCGCAAGGAAAATTGCTAAACATTTAGTACATAAAACGATGTTCTCTAAGGCATGCGAGGTCTGCCAATCCACACTGGGCCAGCGTAGTGGGCTATAATCTTCCCGTTCTAAGAGGAGAGACTCTAACTGGGAAACAAAAAAGGGTTGAAAAAATGTTTGGCACCGAAGATGTAGGGAATACATTTACTTCAAAAATAATCTATTTATTGAATTGTTCCTAAGTACTATACATATGCGTTTTCATCAATCACTGTTGGCCCTAGTAGCCTTAACAAATTTGCCGGAAGAGGGTTACGGGTTGAAAGGGCTTATCAGGGAGTGAGACATTGTACGCAGCGCCCTTTGTGTGTTTAGGAGCCCACTGAGACATAGTACCGAGAATGTAATTAAAGATATGTTGTAAGGGACTTTGTCCTCAACAAAATAATTACAGTAATTTTCATATTTTAAAGACTAATTGAATTTTCATCGTACCTTTATTATTATTTATTATTTGTCATTTAATTTTAATCTGATCAATGTCCTATTGTGACGAGGCGAGCGGTGCGATGACTGGTACCTGATGCTCATTTATTATTTTTAGCTTTTAGTACATTCTCGTAATTATTATGCCTCTTTAAAACCGTTCAACGTAATATCATGCCTGTAATCCCCGAAGAGGTAGACAGAGAACTGTAGCACACTCTCGCGTTTTATTAATTATGTTAACGTCCCACTATGGTGGTGGTGGGGTAAGAGGTGAGCTTATTGCTAAATTCGATCCACTAGTAAATGTAAATAAAAAAAACTAACACGACCAACGAGGCACTCTCACGACCGTTACACGTATTATGTAAAATCGCACCGTACTAAAATTGTTCAAATTAATTTTATTTTAGCAATTTCGTTTATAATGTCTAATAGTAGAAAAAAATAATGATTTTATTTCAGACAATCAGAATAATTATAACAACAATAATGATTGGGGTCAGTAGGTAACAACTGTTTTACCTAATAATTAAAACCGCATCAGAGTTCATTAACTGCTTTAAAAATGCAGTGATGTGATTTTGTTTGACAACGCGCACGCTAACATAAACCCACTTTTGATGCGAAAGTACTGAGGGCGCTACATCAAATGGGCCCAGTTTTACGATTTTCGTTGAGTTCTTGTATATTTTGGAAGTGCCTTCTTATCGAGGACTGAGGAGCGACTTAAGGGCAGTTGAGTACAGTTGTCTTCTACACAAAGGATACAAACAATCATTACGGCTTTTGGCAAACGAGGGTGGGGGGGGGTTAGGGGGGAATTATAATGGTTGTGAAAGAGTGGGTAGGAGATTCCCATCCATTCTGAGAGTGGGAGGATACAATTAATCCTTGGAGACAGCTAGTGAAGAAAGTTAGTGATGCAAATGAGCCGAAGCTCACGTCGGTTAAACTTAGTAGATCATTGTTAAACCTATGTCGTCATTTAAGTGATGGCTTATAAGGGAACTATAAGTTTTTACAACGTTTAATAATTGATATGTTGCCTCTGAGGATAAATATGGGACATCTGGATAATTATTTTTCTTTTAACGAATAACATGTGTATTTCATGAAGATATAACTCGTAGAAGTTCATTAGGCACCAGGCTATTTGTTTTATTTTGTCATGCTTTAGGTTTATTTTTACTGTAAAAATATCTCATACGCGAGGCGATAGCTCCATTGCTATCAGTATTGTGGGTATCGGCATGTGGAGTCTTATAAAAAATGATACCGTACACCTTACGGAGTTGCTATGAAGGGAATGTAATTTAGATTTTGGATTTGTGCCTGATATATGGCAATAGGCTTACCGCCTATTCCATGATGAGACGTAGAGTTCAACAGACGGATCCTGGAAGTGTACTGCACTCTTCTACCAACCATCAAAGATATTTGGCACTCGGTGCAAGGCAGGAATGCCTACCCAGTGAGGGACCTGGCGTGATGGTATAACAATAAATATTTTACATAGTGACGTTGATTTTGTCGATAAACGTAAGCAAGAGAAGCGAGCGATGGAGCTGATTTCCAGCGACACATATAATTTGCACCGAACTGTTTGTCACGCGTCCTTTATTATGATGAGTCTCATCGACGCCTGTGAGATAAACGAGTCTCACGCCCACGACACATTCCTTTTATGAATGTTTCTCGCCGTAAATGATTTAATATCGTTGACGCTATGATCAACGTAAAATAATATTATTCATTTATTGAATTATATAGAGAAAATTTATTTCAGGGCATAATTGTGAATACCAAAGCTATTAGTATTAATTTTAAGCGTAATTTTACGCTTCTAACCCTCGAAGAGGTAGGCAGAGGAGTGTAATACACTCCCACGTTTCACTAGTTACGTTTAAGTCCTATTATGGAATATTTGGTGGATCTATTATATTACTGTCATACATCGGGCACATATGCAGATTCCGAGCGACTAATATAAAATCTGAGTTAGAAAAGTCCAATAGTGCCCGACCAGGCATTTGAACCCAGGACCTCTCGATCGGCAGTCGCGCTGGCAACCAACACGAGCATCCAGACAGACATCATTATTAATGTTATGTCGCCACATATCTGTATACTTGCAGACCTGAGGTTTCTTACATTTATCGCTCTCTTTAACGCGCACGCATATTCAGACGCTTCTAGTCAGAAGTGTGGGGAAGTATCCACTCAGCCAGACATCCAATCTCACCTGTTTGATTATGATGCGTGAGGTGAGTATAAGTATCACTATATAAATTGTATATTATAAATAAAAATATAGTAGAATTTTTGCCAAAAACGATAAAAATAGAACTCAAGGAGTTATGGAATGAGTATTTCTATGCTTTCCCTTGGGACATCCGTCTGTCGTATTTAGTCTAAAGAGGATCGGTCCTTGAATTTTTTATGGATTAGAGCCGGTATCGGATTTTATTGAATATTTATTTCGTAAGGTTTTTCTTTTCAATACTAAGTTACTATGAATACGCTTAATGATAATGTTTTGTGTAAGATTCTTTATGTCCGTACTAGTTTTAATTAGTTAATTTCAACTTGTTCAATTTCAACTTCAGTTAATTGAAGTTTGGAGGACAACCATGATTTTCAGGAATGTGTAGGTATAAGTAACGCTTGCTTGCTTCACTACATTCCAATGGGATCAACAGCCGTTTACAGCTGGGAGACAGCTGACGGCTCTGACAATTATGATTGGGTTCAAAAGATGCGTACCTAATCCTTACGTTGTAGTTCTTGTTATTACTTTAGAATCATGTCGGATCCCTTATATGTATCCAGTGCACAAAATATCTTCATACTCACAGATATGACATGCTTTAACTATTCAACCGTTTCGTTCTCTTCATCCGGTTTCCGATTCCTGGTTTCAGTCCGCCGGTTTCGGAGATACCTGATTCGTTCATTAGCGAATATCTGACCTGTTTGCTTAAGATTGATGAGTCTTGGTCTCTCACGACACCTCTGTCTAATGAAATTCACATCGTAAAATATATCAGTTTTATCACTCTTGTTCACTGTAGTATGTGTCATATGTTGTAGTCGAGATGAGTCAATCTAAGCAACATCCGTTACAATCGCGCGTGGGGTGTTTCTTTGTGGAGAAATATTAAAAGCGTGTTATGAATGCATTTTTCATCACAACAGGTAACATTTGGAATCCGTTTCAAATAAATTTGTAATGATGTGTGTTTGTGCGAATGAGATACAATAAACAGACGAAATTAGAAGTTTATCTGAAAACCATCAGTTGGGTGTTGTTCTGTTGCTACTAACGTCCTACTCGAAGTAAAGTCAAAGGGTCAATGATCGTTACGACGCATTGATGTAAACTGCGTACATCGCTCGACAGCGTGCTCGACTGGCACTGAAAATTACTATTTTCATTTTTCTTTAAGCCTTTCTATATTTTCAGTAACCAAAATTATACATGAAAATATTAAAGGAACATGATATTTTTTATACTGATACGACTTCATAAGTGGTCGCTGCCGTCACATCGGACTGGTCTAGTGTTCACCTGCGGTGCCCAACTGTATCCGATCCAGCTGTTAGAGTGTTATTAGCTGTCGTAAAAATATGCGAATTACTGTTAGCTTACAAATGCTCAATAGAACGGAAGAACTTTAAAGAAATATGGTTTGTTATTGCTACGTTTCCTTTGAATTGACTGGTTAGTTTCAATGGATCATTTGTAAATAAATTGCACATGTGAGATAAAAAGATGTTGTTCTTAGAGAATCTTCTAGATTTAAGAATAATCTTACGTGTATAAACGGCGGGCATTAAATCAAATGTTTCTTTCGCTGTATACAATGTTCCCCTGCGTCATAAGTTTATCCGTACATGAAATGTTTTGTACAAAGTTCTCTGTAAGTGCTCTTCTTGGGGTGATAAAAAACAAAGCTCAGGTGTGTCGACTGTAACATACAGTACGACTTGCAAAGCTTAAGGTTTTACAACGTAGCCGGATAGTACTTTTACGTACTCTCAAGGTTTTTAAATGTTTCTAAAGGTTTGGCGACTTTGATTTCATTGCGTGCGTTACTATGGAGATCCAGGTGCTTACATGTTCTAAGCTGCCACTAAGAGGGTTGCGGTGGTTTAAAATCCCATCCCCTACGAAGTATCTCCCTAAAAGGCCGGGCATCATTTCATTATGTCTTTGATTTCATCGCGAAGCATTTAACTTAAATATGTAAAAGGTTTATTAGCTATAACACGCTGAAATCAAACTGGTATTTTCAAGGAGTGTTACTTTTCCTGGTATTAACAGGCATGATGTTACGTTATGTAGCTTTCCACACCGCCATCTCACGCCGTTTACAATACCTGCAGGACGGAAGTAACTTTGGTATCATTTACACGCGTGCGAGGTATTTTCATGCTACAATAAACATAAAAGTATAATGAAATTACATATAAGTTGTTTGCAATAAGCATGACGCTATGGCGTCATTATAACGAGGTGCTAAGTTAACTTCTGCGAGTTATATATGATATTTGCAGTAGTCCGTGCCCGAGTGCGCGTGCGGGTGAACATTTAGGGATACACGAAGTGTCTCGAAACGAGTTTATCGTTTAACTGTACGTGTCGCGGCGACGGAGATTGCAACATTTATTGTTTAAATTAACTTTAGTACTCATTATCTGAAAACTAAATTTGCGTTTAGTTGTTTCATGGTGCACATTTAAACTTCATAATAACTAGTTGCTGTTCATATATAACGAAATTTTATGAGTAGCGTCAGATGAGGTTGGGTTTAGTAGGTTTAAGGAACGTATTTCGAACAAACTGGAGACGACATAAAAGGACGTGATAAAGAGTTCGTGTAATCGATGTGATACGATGACTTAGATCAAAGGAACGAACGAATTTTATCACAATCGTACTTAGTAGATATCCTTAGTCTCTGCTTATTCCTAAGAAAAATATGCATAACAATATAAATATAGGTAAATTCGTAATTATCAATACAGTACGTATTGATAATTACGAATTGACGAATAGTAACATCACGCCTGCAATCCCTGAAGATATAAAGAGGAGTGTAGTACACTCCCACGTTTCACTAGTTACGTTTACGTCCCACTATGGAATAGGTGGTGAGCCTATTGCCATGCACCGGACACAAATCCTTTTTTACCTTATATTTGTTTTAGTAAGTTTTAAAATGCCTGCCTTGACTGCCTCGTTGGTCGTGTTGGGGCGACTGCCGATCGGGAGGTCCCGAGTTCGATTCTCGGATTAGGAACTCGGATTTTTATAATTTGGATTTTGGTATAATTGGATATAATTTGGATTGTTATAATTTTCTGGTAGTGGCTCGGAATCTGGATATGTGCCCGGTGTATGGTAATAGGCTCACCACCTATTTCATATTGGGACGTAAACGTAACTTGTGAAACGTGGGTGTGTAGGTACTACAATCCTCTGCCTACCTCTTCGGGGATTACAGGAATGTTACGTACTTTTTAAAATGCTAGTGTTAAAACATAGACATACTGATATGATACTTCTCGAACGTCGTTCTGTACTTGGGTATAGCTTTGATCGCTCCTCTTTCAAAGTAATTCCTGGCCTTCTTAACAATCTGGTCGAACACGCCCGTCATCTCCTTGTCTTCTGACGTCGATCCACTGTTGATAGCGATCACAATACTCTCTAGCTTCTTGTCGTCTCTATTGCTATTTTTCGCGTGATGTTGATCGTACGCAGCGAATCGTTTCCGGGCGGTGTCTGACAACTTTCCAAGCTTCTCGGACGGTACTACCTTGTGAATGAGAGCGTCCACATTGGACTGGTTGTCACCCTTCCTCACTTGCAAGAGGACGTAACCGCCGGTGCTGGTGATGGTCGAAACACCTGGAAACCGCACCGGCTGGATAATATCATATATATCATAAGAATAATATCCCCACCTTATCTCAGAGCCTTTGCCATAGTAACTAGACAGTTTAATTATGTTCAGTTTTACATACAGACTGCCTCGTTAATCGTGTTGGTTGCAAATGCGACTGCCGGTCGGGAGGTCCTGGGTTCAATTCCCGTGTCGGGCACTACTATTTTTTCTAAATGAGATTTTCTAGTAGTGGGTCGGAATCTGTAATGTGCCCGATGCATGGCAATAGGCTCACCACCTATTCCATAGTGGGACGTAAACGTCACTGGTGAAACATGGAAGTGTTCTACATTCCTCTGCCTACCTCTTCGGGGATTCCAGGCGTGATATTACGTTCATGTTACGTTACTAAAGTATTTTAAAATACATTACCTATTAACAACAGATGAATCTTCATGTTTCTGTATAACCGGTGAATAAGTATGGTAAGTGCAGTTATGAAATGCGATAATAGCGTGAAATTAACAATTTAATTAACAGCTAAGGTGTGTTGTTAAATAATTAATAATCAGTTTAAATTTAATTCTGGTATACAGTGATTAACAATTGTTATTAACAGTTATGACAAAGATTAGCAATAGTTAATGGAAAATTAATATGATTGGCAAATGGCTACTTCGTTGGTCCAGTGGGGTGTGCTAGCGCGACTGATGAAAGGGTGGTCTTGGGTTTGATTCCCGGGTCGGTTAAAGTGTTATTGGGTTTTTTACAACTTAAAATCCCCCGTGGTTTTTTTTTATTTAGTAATGGGCTCGCATTTCACTTTTATCTCACCTGAAGGAAAGCAAAATGCACTCTTGCCTTAAATAAATCTAGATCACACGAAGATGGAAATGTAGTAATCACGATTTGTTCCCAGTGTATGATACTAGATTCATCCGCTACTCTATCGTGGGACGTATACGTAGATCGCGAAACAGAATAGTGTACTTAACTCCTTTGCTTACCTCTTGCGGGATAATAGGCTTGATGTTAAGTATTTTTTAAATTAAATATAATTGTAATTTGTTATCAAGATATAAAATAACAGTCAATGTTACATAAATTATAATACATACATTTATTTTAAATGTAAACAGTGTGCTAGACGGCTTGATGTCTGGATCTGTTGGCCAACTAGTCATGAAAAAATACGCATAAAATGACAAGTCGGATACAATACAGGCACTGATTTCTATAATATCGATAGCTGATACATATGGAAAATAACATTTAAAATGTGGGACAAAACAGTGAGTATGTATTTAGCGCCTCTAGTGACTGAGGAAAGAATTAAATTAAGTGCGCAATGTATAAATAAGGTACTTTTTAGTTCTTTACTCAGTAACCACATCTTTTAATAATTATTGAATTGAAGTTGATGGCATTCAACTATTCATATATATTATTATTTATAGACTGATCGCAAAATTAGTTGAGCCGTAAGAACGCTCAATTATTAGTTTGCGCGTCTATTTGACATAAAATATGTACACGTATAGTGTTGCAATAAGCATTAAATTGGTTCAAACACTTTGAAAGTATTTATTATGTTCCATGGAAAGGTATGTATTTTTAGATTAAATTATCTCTAGTGCATTCATGCTTTGTTCATGTTAAGTATTATCTACAAGACGAGAGTATTTCTTAAATCGTACCTAAAATGTAAATTATGAATGGGTTTAACAAATGCCGATCTCATGTAAAACTTATAATTTATAATAGTTATGACATTATGACGTAAAAATAAATGAACGTAGTGCAATGGTGACGTCTCGCTCACTCATTCTCGATCTGTCATCTGACGGAGCGGTCGTCCCTGTCGAGCATGTGCCTACTCACTGATCACCGGTTGTTTTGTTAATTAGTTGGTAAGTTAGTGGACACCACATTGGCGACGAATAAAAGCGCAGTGAGTAAAATTAAATTAAGTACCTATCTGCTTACGGGAATTGGTCAATAACAAAAATGCAGTTTTTTACTTGTTTTGAAAATATAAGTTAATTAAGTAATAGTGATGATTTATTTAGCTACATGACACGAAATGTGGTTGTAGCATTTAATTTGTCTGCATTTCAACAATAATTATTTATTCAAGTACCCACTTTTATCCTTGTTTTGTTTCTAATAAATAGTGTTAAAATTACTAGTTCAACAACAATATTTGAGGCGTATAATTGACCTAATACGTAACAATATAATATTATCGATAGATAAGCAAATGTACCAAATGTAAAAAAAGCAAGAACAAGTACCTGATGCCAGGCTTCAAAAAGTATTAACATTTCTCAAAGAAAACGTTTTATTAAATAAAAATAAACGTGTTTTTAATGCAGGAAATATTCATTTCTCACGGCACGAGCTTTCATCATTTGGCATCAACTCCCTCAATAAATATATTAAAGCAATCGAGATTTTCAGGCAACCGGAAACCATGGAAAAGATCCAAAGTTTCCTGGGATTAGTAAATTTTGTTGGAAAGTGGATCCCTAATTTATCAACCCTTACAGAATCCATTCGAAAATTACTTCGATATCTACTAGAATACTAAATCGAAATCACAGACCATAAGCCCCTTGAAGTAATTTTTGGTACACGACAAAAACCCTGCTCGCGAATTGAGAGATGGGTGCTTCGATTACAATCATATGATTACAAACTTATTTATAAATCAGGTAAATGAAATATAGAAGTTCCATTGTCCCGCCTTTGTAGAGGTAATAGTACACAACAAAGTCTTTTTGAAGACGAATATCTTGTTAACCAGATTGTCCACTACGCGCGACCTGTAGCGTTATCTATTAAACCCATCACCGAAGCTTCGAAGGATGATGTTGAGTTTCAATTAGTTAAAAACGCCTTGAAAACAAATGCTTGGGATGCCTCGGTAAATAATTATAAATTATTTCAACATGAACTCTGGGTACATGATGACATATTGTTAAGAGGCAACAAAATTATAATTCCCACTAAATTGAGGAAACAAGTTTTAGCAGCAGCTCATGAGGGACATCCAGGGATTATGAATATGAAGGCTAGGTTACGTATAAAAGTCTGGTGGCCTAAAATAGACAAAGATGCCGAGTATACTGTAAAAAACTGCAGAGGATGTATTTTAGTCTTACCTAATCCACCAATACCTATGAAAAGGCGTGAGCTCTCTTCGAAAGCGTGGATAGATACAGCTATCTATTTTCTAATATTCTAACATTATATTCTAATAATATCTATATGTAATAGCTAATATTCTAATGCACAAATTATTCAACATAATTTTAATAAATTTACTTGCGTTTCAATTTAAAATTATATTTGAAACTGTTATTAAATTGGTATTTTGCAAATGTAAATATGTTCCCTACATATAAAATGTACACCGTTGGATGTAATATATTTTGTTACAGTTTTCAGAATTCATTATTGTCGTGTTTTATATTTACTATTTAATTCATTTGAAATCTACCTAGACAGTATTTTCACTAGGCTTTAAATCAATTTTTAGTGTTTTGTTTGTTAATATTCAACTAATAAGATTTGAACCAGTGCGAGTAACATTTTATAATTGCGATTTCTCAGTATGATTTTAATGAAGAAATTGAAATAATGTTTTATTGGCATAACTAGAATATTGACAGTTGCCTCGATTCATAGCCACAATAAATAATTATAACATGACATTACAATAAATATAATACTTCTTTTCATAGACGTGTCTGAAAAAGATTTATTTCTTTAAAATCTCGTTTGTGTTGCGATCATACGGCGTTATACTCATTTCAAAGTGTTTTTAGTGTTATTTTATCTGTGTTTATTGCTTAGATTGATCTCTAGCGATGTTAATTTATCGTTATTGGCAATTGACAATATGAGCGTGTTCGACGCCAATATGAAGGCACAATATCCGTAAGTTCCGCGTAGAAACAAAAACGTTGGTGATGTTGGGCTTAAGCCCAGTGTTGTTACGCAAAAACATTGTGAAAAAATACGTATTAAATCCACAAATTCGCGACAATAGGAAACTTCGCGTGTGAAGTTTTCGCTGATGTTTTTATGGAACTATGAACCTGGACTCCTTAACGTTTAGCTTGTTGCGTATAGATCGTCTTGTCGCCAATTTGAACAAGGAAAACTACAAACAGACAACCCAGAGCTTGCTGCAGGTGAGTTTAGTTAACGATCCAGCCGTAGACGTGCGAGGCCACCATTATTTTTTTTTCTACATTTTTTATACTGTAGGTACACCGCAAAAGTGGTCGCGTCGCAAAAACACAACGCAACATTGAAGTTAAAGTAACAAACGTTCGTAACAGCTCATATGCTTATAAAACGATGGTGTTACAAAGAAAACAATGATAACAAAACAAAATAAAGAAGATTTATCATTAAGTTTCGTTTAAGGTTAGCAAACATACGATTTAGTATTGAGTTGGGCGCTACTATAATATACTTACTAATTGCAATATACCAATCTGCATTGGAGCACCCTGGTGGAGTCTGCTCCTCACCTGCCCTAGTCTCGAAAGAGGCCCTGCTCTGCAGTGCCAGATAATATTTTGTGTAAATTTTTGATTTTTCGAATTTGAGATTATCATCTCAATCCTCGGGACACCAAAATATTCCGATTTCAAATAGAAAGGTTGCTAATTAATACTTACTTTAGTTATACACAAAAAGTGTACTAATGTATAGTAAGTATAATGTATGTAATTTCTATAGTGCTATAAGTATTAAGTGCGTAGTTAGTTGAGTGGTTGACTTTGATTCCCGGGTTGGTTGTTGGTTGGGTTTTTATATCTTGTAATTACGAGCAGTGGCTTGGAGGCTGGAATTGTGCCTGGTGTATGATGTAATACATAACATCACTGTAGAATCACAGGAGTGTACTGCGCTCCTCATCTTACTCACGGTGTTATTATCAATTAACACTAATAATTATATTTTTATAGTTATGGCATGGCTGCCTCGTTGGTCGTGTTGGTTGCAGGTGCAACCTAATTAATTAAAATCTGAAATCTAAATTAGAAAAATTCTGTTATAGTGCCTGACTCGGGAATCGAACCCAGGACCTCCTGATTGGCAGTCACACTTATGTCCAACATGACCAATGAGGCAGTCAGTCTCAGCATTCATGGTTACAATAACTCAGCAAACAAGGCAATCAGTTGATATTCCAAGTGATAGAAATATTCACTCTATACTTTATCACCATAGCCATGTGATATGGGATATATTTTTAGCATGTATACAGCTTACAGCAGTACAAGAGAAAACCACCTATGAATTGATCAGTATAATAAATCAAGACGAGGGTAGAATGAAAAGTAATAAAACACTTTTTGTATCATTTTTTTTCTGTGTACCAAATTGTTAAGTGAATAAATTTAAAAGAGTACATATGCATAAAAAAAATAATAAAACCTACATACATACATACATACATATCATCACGCCGGGTCCCTTGCGGAGTAGGCAGAGAGCACCGAGTGCCAAATAGCTCTATCCTTACAGAATATTGATATATACCAAAAAACTTGAAGCAGCTGCAATGACATGTGTCCCTGTTTCACTCCAAAAAACGGCTATTTTATAATGTAATCAGACATAGATATTTAATCTTTTTTTTGTGCCTAAACTTGAAAGGATTTATTAAAATAAATTATTTTCAGCATTATAATAGTTATTAACCTTAATAAATGCAATATTATTATTACAGAATTAGTGAAAAAAATTAAGTAAATCCGATTTTTATCATACTGTTTCATAAATCGGGACATTGTTTCATAATATGGCCTTTTACCTTACCTACTAAGACGATTTGTCCGTATGCATTGCTGGAATACCTACTACACATGTACTGTCCTGTTGTATATTTAGCATCGCTAGGTAAGTGTATCAAACCCATGTAAAGACATCAGAACCATTTCTCCGTCATTGGTACCACTCTGCAAAGAATGAAATAGAACCAGTTTACTCCGACGAGCACGGAATATACCTCACAGAATAGCAACGTTTGTTACG
The DNA here is from genome assembly GCA_018244755.1 of Jemadia pseudognetus. NCBI lineage: Eukaryota > Metazoa > Arthropoda > Insecta > Lepidoptera > Hesperiidae > Jemadia > Jemadia pseudognetus. The sequence continues at coordinate 15,377 of DWTO01001513.1, forward strand.
GTATGTTGTATGGTAAGGAACGGGCAAAAATAAAGATGCAGGTTTTTGCAATTTTTTTTTGAGTTTTGAGTTGTGATGCCATTCTCTAGTGAGAATTTCAATCAATGATAGTTGGCATTGACTGTCTCGTTGGTTGTAAGTGCGACTGCCGATCAGGAGGTCCTGAGTTCGATTCCAGGGTCGGGCACTATAGAATTTTTCTCATTTAGAATTTCTAGTAGTGCCTCGGAGTCTGGATTTGTGCCCGGTGCATAGCAATAACCTCACCACCTATTCCATAGTGGGACGTAAACGTAGCTGGTGAAACGCAGGAGTGTTCTACAATCCTCTGTTTACCTCTTCGGGGATAACAGGCGTGGATAAGGCGTGGTAAGGATAAAGTTTCGTGTGATCCTCTGGTTTGGTCGTTTATCCGCTCTGAACACGACTTTGTATTAATCTTCATGTGCGCTATTGAAATACTTCGTTTTTATATTTTTTTTCTCTTTCTATATTATCTTACTTGACAATCGATAAATATGTCAATCATTTTCCCATTGTATAGACGGGCCCCTAGAACAAAGTCGTATATAAAAAACTAGCTGACCCGGCAAACTTCGTACCGCCTAACAGTCAATGCAAAAAGTCAAGTCAAAGAAAAGTATGCATTTTCTAGATTAAAGCCATAAACAGTCCAGAATGGAAAATTTCC
>DWTO01001514.1:0-16067 GCA_018244755.1 Jemadia pseudognetus
ACCCACGGCCCCCGGCGCAACAGTCAGGTTCGCTAACCATTGCACCAACGGGCCAGTCAGTTTATTAAATATTTAAAAAAAAGTTCTTCTCTTATTTCAAAGCAAAAAAAGCAATATTTTTCTAAAATCATTACTAGTAATAAAACCAGACACATTAATGTAGGTATTTTACATTATAACCTCATCAATAATTTATGACATGTTGTTTTCTATAATTTGCATGTTTTAATATTTATCTGCACAAACAAATTAATCATGCACATGTTGAACCATAACCAATTTAGTTCCCTAAAACCGGTTTCTCTTGATTTCAATATTTGCGATACAATTTAATAATAATTTAATTATAATGACGGTTTACCTTAATAAGTTCCTTGATACGATCGACTATTGTGACAGCACCATCCCTATTAATTGAAACTAAATCACCGCTTCTGAACCACCCGTCATCGGTAATTGCGGCTTTTGTGGCTACGGGATTGTCTCTGTAACCTTTCATTACGTGTGGACCCCGAATATGTAGTTCACCGACCTGCCGATTAGAAAATTAAATTTAATGAACATTTTGAACGAACAGTGCGTCGTTCTGGGTCTGTATGCTAATATCATCATCATTGCGTTTAATTTATTGTAATTTCTGCGGGTACATGGACCCCTTTCTTCCTAACAATTTTAGTCATAATAATACACGAATAGTATTTAATACTACTATATACTCAGTATATCTTGACTTTACTTCTTGTTCCATGTTTATCCCTTTACTTTCTCTTATTCTTTTGTTGCTGATTATCCTAATGTATGCTATCTCCTATACCTATAACTTAGCTGTGGTAATGTGTTTTTGTTTATCTTCCTAAATTCTGCATACCCTACCCTCTTACTGTATTAAATTGTTTTCCTTCGACGTACATCGATCGCTATTCCGATAAACTTTATTGTGATTACCGTGCAATAAAGTACATATATTGAAAGGTCTAGTATTCTTTTAATACATGAAATAGCAAATTCAGATAGCTTAATATATTTCTTAAATGTAGCATCTTGAGACTATATCAAGGCCTGCTATGCGTTGACAATTATTATGGTAAATGATTCTACATAAGTATCAAGGATTAAAAACCAGAAATAAACATGAAACACAAGTTTTAATACACAACTTACCGTTGAACTCACTAATGAGTTAGTCAAGCTTAACTCTAATTGCCGTACCTCATCCGGTCCTAAATTCCGCTCATTAGCGTCAACGACTCTCAGTTCACTGTTCGGCAGGGCAAACCCCACGGTCATGTGGTCGCGGGACCCGGGAACCATGGTCGTTGCAAATGGAGAGACTTCCGACAGGCCGTAGATTTGTATGAATTTAAAATTTGACTGCCAATAATAAGTTAAGGTTTAATATGTGTCGGTTATAACAGCAGTCATAACATTTCATCTTAGAATTCTATGAAATTAAATTATTTTGTTTTAGAAGCAAAATACCACGCTTTCACATTTTATAGATTTCATAATATGTAGAACATTCCAGTAAGATACGGGTATAAGAGATTCACAATATCACAAAGTTACCGTAGCATATTAAAAAATGCCACAAGAATTACTGGGTAATCATTAATTGGCACTATTTTTATTAGAAAGTAGAAGCCCTTGAAAGTTTTAGGTCATGATCTAGACTAATTTCAACAAGGCACCGATTAAGAGTCTCGTTTGCTTCAGTTAACCCAAATTGCTAGAGTTCGAGCAGTTTAGGCAACCTTAAACACGTTGAGTTCACTAAAACAACACTTTAGCCTTTAGAAGGCTATAGGAGACGAGGTTTTGAACTGTTTAAGTAAATTTAAGGAATGCTTATTTAACCCTTTGTAAAATTCAATTTAATTGAGAACCAAATTAATGATATATTAATACATATATACATATCCTCACGCCAGGTCCCTTGCGGGGTAGGCAGTGATCACCTATATATATATATATATATATATCTATATATATGATATATTTATGGTGTAAATTAAAACCTTTAAGATGAACCACTTGATATAGAACAAAGCGTAAAGATAAAGGGAATAAATTTTGATTTTACCTAGCATAGATTATGAATGAACACAAATACGTGAGAAATAATTCAACTTCTCGATGGTGCATTTCAGGTGTTAGAAGGTACTAATAAAATGCGGGAACTGGATAAAAGTACTTAGAAAATATATTGTTCGAAAACTTAGATTAATGATATATGTCATCTCATCGAATTCTATTCACAAAATGTCTATAAGAGTTAGCAAGTTATTTTTGCAATATGTTATTATTGGAAATATTGTATACCTGGCACTTATCCAAAAGTCTTCCTATATCCGATTTTGCTACCGGCGCTGCGCCACATACTAATCTGTCCACTGAATCCAAGTGATCCTTCTGTACATCAGGATGAGTAGCCAAGAATAGGACTGCAATATATTTTTAAACATTGAGATGCATTTCTATAATTAATAGGTGATTTCAGCAACAATATGTAAGAAATATGTAAGTGACCTGAGAGGGATCTGGCGTGAAGATATGTATGTTTGTAAGTAGTTGTAACGTTTGTAAGTGATATAGAAAATAAGGTTTGTTATTCAACCCTAAATTAGCTTGTGTTAACTAATACGAGAGCCTTCACCAATTTTTGTGTTACAATAGCATACAAGTGTTTTTTGTGTGATGTGTTTTGCATAAAATTGTGTAATAGATATAAGTATACTGTATGAATAAGAAACTATCAATTAATAAGAGGTTGGCAGAGGAGTGTAGTACACTACCACGTTTCACCAGTTACGTTTACGTTCCAATATGAAATAGGTGGTGAGCCTTTTGCCATAAACTGGGCACAAATCTAGATTCCGAGCCACTACTAGGAAATTTTTACTACTAGAAAATTTAAGATAGGAGTAGCAAAATCCAAAAGTGGCCGACCCGGGATTTGACCCCAAGACCTCCCGATCTACAGTCGCGCTTGCAACCAACACGACCAAGGAAGCAGTATTTGCATTTTCATATTTACTTAGAGTAAGACTTTGTATTATCATAAATATAATTATATTATATGATTAACATACTAAGTGGAGGTGCGGCGTACAATAAATTAATCTTTTGTTCTCTCAAAGTTTTTAGGAACGTTTTTGGTTCAAATTTAGGGAGGACGACGATTTTTGCACCAATCGACAATTTATGGAGAAGTAAAATTGACAAGCCATAAATATGATAGAACGGAATGACGGCCATGATCGAGTCTTGATGTTGACCTGAAAAAACGAATATTCATGAAAACAAAAAGAAGATCATACAAAAAATATGTTTATGTTACTTATAGTGCTGATTAGCAACAAATGTTTACATATCGAACGAAACTAACTTGTGGTTTCGTTGTGATGTCTCACATTTTCTACCTCCTGTTGTGCAAAATTGACAACTTTATTTCTATTTGTAAGTTCAACCCCTTTCGGTAATCCTGTTGTACCACTTGAATATGGTAGAAGTACTACATCTTCAGCTTTAATTTCTATATCATTTAATACACTTTTATCTATATAGTTATTATTAATAATCTCTTCAAAAGATATAGTTGCCTTTGGCAGGTTATCCCAAGGATTTTTAACAGTTACAATTGGTATTGCACTTTTTGCTAATTGTACCGCTTCTTTGATAACTATAATGGTTTCTGGTGAGCCCATAATTAATTTGGGTTTTGAAAGAAGCAGCTGTCTTTGAACTTCATCTGTAATTAATTATTAAATATCAGTACCTAAACAATTGAAATACAAGTGACGAAATAAAATAATTAATCCATAAATTCTGTAATTACCTTGCCAATGTCACAAACCTTATAAAAAGAGGTAAGAATCTTTGTATTTTTTAAGTATTTAGTGGCATAATAATACATTAACAATATTCAAAGTGACCCATGTACATTCCAAGTTTTATGCGTTTAGTCTCAGCCATCTTTAATATTTATCGTCGTTAACAAAATTATTAAGAAGAATAAGCACGTTATAATTCATCCATTAAAGCTACAAAATATTTCTTAAATAGACTCATGATTATTACTTACTTGCAGTGTGCATGGGATTAATAGTGCTCACAATAGCTCCAGCCTGGATACTACCTAAGACCGCTATGGGATACTCGGGTGAGTTAGGCATCATAAGCGCTACAACATCGCCATTTTTGATACCCATCTGTGACCGCAATGTTGCCGCAAAATTTTGGGTGCACTTATGTAAATCTTGGTATGTGTATGAACGATTTGTGAGGCCGCATACCTATTAAAGGTTAAAATGGCATGTAATCTAGTTTTTTTGTCTACTTCATTCTAATAATCAAAGGAAACCTCATAAATTTTATGTTATATTTTTATATGGAAATAAATTTTAATTATTAGATCGGTAATACATATAACGTATCATACATGACTAAAACTTGCTTTGATATTATATGATATTTGATAATATGATTATGTATAGAAAAATCGATGATTTAGAGAATTTGCTAATTAAAAAAAAATTAAGGCTGGAGAGATTGAACTCGATTCTCACGTGTTTGATTGAAGACGGCATTGTCACTTAATGTATAATATTGACATCAGAGTGTATTTGACATCAAAGTGTATTTTACACTGCACATCAGTGTATTTAACGGCATAGAATAAAATACATACACTGCACATTGGAGCGTGAATATACTGCAAATCAAAGTGTATGTATATAAACTGCACATTAGAGTCTATTTTCATGTCCACGTGATACTTATATTGTATGTAGTTGTAGGCATGAGACGTATATGATTAATTGAAATAAGATACGTACCACAGCAGTTTTGTTGGCCCACTTGTCGAGATTCTTCCAAATACGTTCATGTAGGTTTACGGCGGGTATCTCGATGTCAGTGTACGGTGACCTTACAATGTTATCCGGTGTCCATATAGTTCGCGCCGAAACGGACGAAAAACCTCTGCTCGGCAGTCTTCTCCCATGGTGGATAAGAGATTTCATTGTATGTATTTTCTGAAATTTATGCCAATAATTTATTTACACTTTATATAAATTTACGTATTTATATTAAATACATAATTGCAAATGTTAATCGATGAAGGTGCCGAGCGAGAACAAGAAAATCCTATATTGACCAAATGGGTCTGATACCAGCTGATGAGGTAGGGAAGTCTTCGTAAGGAACGTACGTATGCCCCGATGGTGTGTGCAGAGGAGTATAATGCATTCCCACATTTCACCAGGTACGTTTCGGTCCCGGTATGGAACAGGTGTGAGTTAAGCACTCAATAGTATCTGACCGGGGAATCGTACTGGGAACAACACGCTCAGTAACCACACTCGCACTCAACAAAAGAGACTGTGTATTTAAACAATAAATTTTTCATTATTAACGTTTGATTACCTAATGTTTTCATACCTACTAACTTTTGAATCTAAATTTCACTAAAAGGAAATAATCAAAATATGTGTTACCACAAAGGGAATCGTTTAACGTAGTAATAAATGTAATTACCTTAATGTAATATAAAAGGTTTTCCTTAGAAATAAAAGCAATTAACGTAATTTTACGCTTGTAATGCCCGAAGAGATAGGCAGAGGAATATAGTACCTACACTGCTACGTTTCACCAGTTAAGTTTTCGTCCCACTACGGAATAGGTGGTGATCAGGTGAGCCTATTTATGTATATAGGGCACGTTTCCAAACTCCGAGCCACTACTGGAAAATGTAAATTAAAAAATCTAAGAGTGCCCCACTCGTTATTTGCACCCAGGACCTTCCGATCGACAGTCGCGCTTGCAACCAACACGACCAACGAGGCAGTCATTACACTATAAAAGTAATTATACTATAAATGTGAGATAATATACTATAAATATTTAATCAAATGAGCTAGCGGTCAAACGCGAGTCTATTGTTAATTTAAAAAAAAACGTCAGCAATTCTCATGCAAGACGCAAGTGTGCATATCACTGAATGTTTATAGTAGAACAGTTTAATAACTCTTTTGTAATGGAAGCTTGTATTAAATGAATCCTCATCTTTAGGTGGATCCAGTCCAAAGCACAGGATATTTTATTTGTTTTGTTTCACAATTATATTTATTTAATAATCATATAAACAGTACATTAGTGATAAAAAACAGCCGTAAAATGTTACTTACTTGAGTACCAACTGCAGTGGAAATACGAAAACAATGAAAGTATTAAACAATATGTACACCTTTTTATATGTATACGTAGGTACTACAAATTTACGACACGATGACGCATTCAAATCTTTTGCAATTCCTTGTTAGCCTGTTCGGTGTTTAAATATCATAATTTATTTTAATTTATTATTTTAATACGTTGTCTACGTCGTTGGTGGTAGAGGTTGCAAGCGTGGCTCCCGATCCACAGTGTATGTTCGAATCCCGGTTCAAGTGGCTTTTGATTGTTTGATTTTATCTTTCTTTAATCTTTCTCTAATCTGGATTAATGCTCTCTGTATGGCAATAATAGCATCCTCTATTTCATCGTGGCACGTAACGTAACGTGAAACGTGGAGGTGTATTACTCCTCTGTCTACCTCTTCGGAAAATAAGGCGTGGAGTTAATTTTTATTTCTGTTTATTATTTATGATTTTAGTGCACCACACTCGTCTAGTTATACATGGATTGCAGGCGTGATGTTAATTGTTGTTATTGACGAAAATATTACGGCCATCATCATCGCCAACAGTCCTTTTATCGTTCCTATTGTTCATCGATGTTCTTGTTTCACTACGTACGAGAAGAGTAGTGCGTACGGTATAGAGATTGCAGTTTCATAAGCAGACAACTACGCATACCGTAGACTTTAAAGTTTGCAGATTTCCACGCGATGTTTTCCGTGAAGGCTACAGTATTATTTAATAGGAAGATGCAAAGTAAAATTAGAAGTAGGCAATAGCAAAACTACATGTGATGGTAGATGTCTTAAATAATATAAGGCAACAGTATTATATAAAAAGCAAAAGTATTGGTAAATAACTTTTTAAATTCCTAATTACGTACCAGGACTTGAACCCCAAAATCCCGGACTGGAAAGCACAGATCTAAACCACTAAACTGTCACTGAGCATGCAATTAAGTTAAATTATAATATTTTATACTGTCTTTAAAATGATTGTAAAAGTTACTTCCATCACTGAATGGTTCTATGTAAATAGTTTCACTTCTCCAAGACGTAACAAAGCAAAACATAAATCAATGTCACTTAATTTTTAAATTGAATTTAAAGACGAAAATATTCCACACACAGTGATAATAGAGTTGCGTTAACTAATTAACATATTCACGAATGGCGATACTCACTTGACTAAAGCCACATAAAAAAAATTCAATGCTAGGTACATTGTACGTACGTTAGAAAATAGTTAAAACTAAGTGAACATAATATGTATTACCTAGTGTCAATAATATTACACACACAAGTCCACTTGAGAATTATTTTTACACGTGTATCGATTGCTTCGCGATAATTATCTTTTGAGGAGAAAATGACTTGAATTACTTTTTAAAATAATTTAAAATAACCAAATTTTAATAAAGTAAAATCCTTATGAAAGAACACTTATTTACTTTTGCCAAACTACAACACAGTACAGAATGTACAGATTACGAGGGCTGTTTATTTTCTGAAGGAAAAACTCATTCTCGGGTGATTTTGTTGACTGAACTTGTCAGACCAGTTTCAGCTTAAAGTTGTTCAGATAGAGAACTATGTACATAGGAAATTTTATGTTAAATGGAGCCCGTGACTCACCTATCTCGATCAAATAGACTAGATAATAGTTTATGACGAAGCTAAAAGTCTCCGAAGCCGGCGCGCATATATGAAGAGAGTGATTAATGTGGAGGAGACGCGGCTCGTCTCTGAGGATAGAGATATTTGCCACTCGGTGCTCTCTGCCTACCCTAAGGGACTGACGTGAAGATATGTATGTATATACGCGTGTTGTAAGGATAAACAAAAAATCCGGAATGATTTTTGTCTGCGTAAGCACTAAAGTTGCGCCTTAGTGCGTATGTATCTGTGTTAAAGTTAGTACCTATATATACTCGTAATTAGGTAGTAGATTTTGAATATGTTGTACCGATAGTTTTATTTGACCAATTCAACATTGGTTGTTTTCTTTCAACTGCAACATGTAGGGACCAATGACTATCTATTGTAAGTTTTGCGGATGATGATTATATTTGAAATATAAGAAAACCATATAAGAATATAAGAAATACATAAAAACTTACCAGTAGATTTATTTAAAATTAAGTGTAATTCAGCGTTGCTTAACTGAACACATAATTTTCCGTATGCCGGATTGATTGAACTTATCGTATACACATTTGATAACAGTAATGATCATTAAACTAATATCGTTATTAATGACAATATAATAACATAATATGATGTTAGTGTCATTACATAGTTATGTCATAATGTCGACATAATGATCATAATATATGATCATCATTTCCGCGCATTGCGCAGTCGAATGATGTAAAATACTTTGGCAATATATACGTATGTTATATGTGACTTATCTCAAGATAAACGAACAGTTTATTTTACATATAGTTTTTCAAAATTTTTGTACACAGCGAATAAATGAGAAAATGTGTACAATGGCACTGCTTATGCCTAGAGTGAACTCCTTCAGAAGTGACAGGAGTGGAAAGTAAATAATCTCAGGAAATCGTAATTTCTGTGTAGGTACTTTAGAAAAATGCAATAGTGCTCGACCCGGGATATGAACCCAGCACATTTCGATCGACAGTCGCGCGTACAATCAACACAACATGGTAATTGGGAGAACGTATTGTAATTAAATGCAAAAGTGATACTATTATTGAACTAGATAAAGAGTTTTACGAGGTTAAGGTAAGCAAAAGTAATGTATTTAATTGTAATTACACTAAGACTTAATTTTATCATTTATTGACACCAATTCATTAGTATTCACAAGTATAATCTACAAATATTTTCCCTAACAACATAATAAAATAGATAACCTGTAATATATTTATAATTAAACTATTTCTTGCGAACACGTCTAAATTAATTGCAACAATTATGATAATGAAACCAGAAAATATAATTCTAAATAATATGTAAGTAAGTAAGATTATTATTAATTTATATAATTAAGTATTTATTAAGAGTCTAGAACGTTCGTTCGTACTTTTTTAATATAGGAACTCATTATCCGTACATTGTCTAATTCTAGGTAGGGAACGTGGGAGTGTACTACACTCCTCTGCCTACCTCTTCGGGGATAACAGGCGTGACGTTACGTTACTAGGTAGGGACATAAATTAGTATACTCTTTATAGATTCGTCCGACTCTTTATAGACGCATCCATTTTTGAGGGTCAATTTATATTGACCCACGAAAATGGACGCAAAGGAAGTAGATGCTTGAAAATAATTGGTTATCCATCCGTATAAAGACAACAGTATGAACAGTCAGAAGTAAGAATAAACTACACTATATTGGCCTACAAAAGTAACGCAAACGACTTTCGTGCCTAGTGCACTCTGAATAATGCATAGTTTCCCTACTATAGATTTGGAATTTATGACTGTATGTAAAAACGTACCTACAAATACACCGATGTGGGATTAGCCATTTGATTATTGTTAAATGCAGAAAAAACGCATTACGCCTGTAATCCCCGAACAGCTAGGCAGAAGAGTGTAGTACACTCCCACGTTTGACCAATTACGTTTTACGTCGCATCAGAAAATAGGTGGTGAGCCTTTTGCAATACATAGTGGCAGTAGCAGTGCCTGCTTCATACAGGAAGTCGCAGAGGTACGTTTACTCCCGATAATTTTCTGTTTTCCGACAGATATGTTTGCAAAATAATTACAAATTCGACTTTCTAATTACTTTAGCTACGTTATTAATTGGGTTTTCTAACGACTTTTTATGGATATGCATTTCAGGTATTTCAGAAACTTTGCAGGTATTTCCCAGTGATTAACAAGAGCGTCGCATACTATAATTCAAGTGTAATGTGTCCCCATAAAATATTACCATAATCCCCGCTGGTATTAAAGTTTAAAGTACGTATTTAGCGTACAGTTGACTGCCCCGATTGTGATATCGGATCGCGCCGCCACACTACATTTAGCAATTGTTCCTCGTACCGAGATGTTCCGGAACCTTCTATGGAAATTGTTTTCGAATTTACTTTGTCCTGTTTCGAAGTGGACAGATTTTTAGGTCCTGATGCCGCGTACATCTGAAAAGACGGCGTTCTTGTCTTGGTTTATCATCATGCCAGATCCTTTACAAAATAGGCAGAGAGCTAAATATTTTTATTCTTAGAGATGAACCACTTATTTAATTATTCATTGGCATTTTTACATATTTTTAATTACGGCGTTATTTTATTTCTACTTTTCATAGACTATTATAAATGATATACGGCAAATGTTATTTATTACTTAGTTTTTTGTTATTACCTATATTATTGACTATTGTTGCCCATTGCTTGTTACTTAATTGCGGAGTTCAAACAACCTTTGATTTATCACAAATTAGCATCACGCGTGTAATCCCCGAAGAGGTAGGCAGATATATTTCTAGTAAATTCCCACGTTTCACTAATTGTGTTTTCGTTCAGTTATGGAACAGGCGATCACCCTATTACCATCCACAGGGCACAAAACCCGACTCCAAGCCTCTGCTAGAAATTTCAAGTAGAAAATCTACGTTACGAAAATTAAATAGTACCACTAGTAAACAATTTTATCGTTTTAAGTTTGTACCCCAAATATTGCATGCTGTTTATGCAATAAATTTTATCACAAACGGTTCGCAGTTTGTACGTCAAAGGATAAAAGATAGATTTAAGGTTTATCGAACTTATTATCTATTTCGTATAATGTTTGGTATTTGTATTTAATTTTTTAAATGAATTTACTACAATGTAAAAACTTGGCTTTTTAAACTGCTTAAGTCGCCGCTAACACTATTTTGCAGTAAAGCCAAATAACTTTTTTAAAACTCTCTTTGGACATAATTAATTTTTGTGTTAAAATATAAGAACATAATCCTTCGCTAAGGGAAATTGCAATACATTTTTCAAACTGCAAGAGCACTTTGCAACTAGCGCAGTTAATCGTAAGATTTCTTTGGTTTTAAATGTTTTATATGATCTTGTATTGTGTATGAATGTATTAAGTATTGAATTGTATAATAGACAAAAATTTTAACAAAACAAAAATCTGACTTCAAAAGATCTATTCCATAATATGCTCTAAAAAGTAACAAAATAATATGCTCTAAAATGTAAAAAAATATTAGCCATAGTCAATCAAATTGTTACGATAATGTAATGTAGGTACAATATCTGTTTTTTTTTGGAGGAAATTTTAGATTTTCTGGTAGTGGCTCGGAATCTAGATTTATGCGGTGCATGGCAATAGCCCCACCACCTATTTCATAGTGGGACGTAAACGTAATTGGTATAACGTGGGAGTGTTCTACACTCCTCTGCCTACCTCTTCAGGGATAACAGGCGTGATGTTGTGTTTTACGTTATATGTTATTAATATGTATATACGAGTATCTTAGTATGAATGTAGTCGGCATTAAGTACTATATTATAAGTCGTTCACAATTGCGTCGCTAGTTGAGGATAGATTTAGACGTTAATACTCGTATGTATGACACTTTCGAACAAAATATAACTGTCGTTAGAATATCTGTTAACTATCATTGTTATTGACGTTACATATTCAACTCATGTTATAGTTCAATTGTATATACGATGTCGAAAAAAGGATCTCTTTCATGTGTACCTATCATTCCTTTTACCTTTTTCTATTCCAGTTTTCACGCATTGAATTTCAGCTTGTCCTTTATCAATCAATTGTTGGATCAGAGACCTTACTTAATCATTGTCTTTCATGCCTGATTTGTCCTTTCATACAATTGTATGGTTATTTTCGATAGAAGATGAAATCCGATAAAACTCATTGCTAATAGCTATCCCTATTGTTAGATACCCAAACAATTTCGATCATGTAACTTTACTTAAAATAAATATATTGATATCCATAGCGAAATGATTTGATTACGTTAGATTAAAATCGGAATAAATTAAAAATATTAATGAAACTTATATCAGCTCCAGACAACTTTAAAAATGATTTACATATATTATTTGACTAACATATATGACTGTTTGGATGTAACTTCACGCCTATAAGCCTCGAAGAGATAGGCAGAGGAGTGTAGTACACTCCCTCGTTTCACCAGCCTTTACGTTCCACTATGGAATAGGTGGTGTGTATTATTCAGATATTGTTTCCACATTTTATAATAATCAATTTATTAATAATATAAGACTGATTTGTTGGTCGAGCTCTCTGTAAGCCCAACTGTCGATCCGACTGCTTTATTTAGGTTTATAATCATTTCCATTTGATAATTTGGTGGAATTATAAAGCTCTAAGACAACCTCCTACCGCACTCTGGGTTCGATTGATGGGGTGCCCTGGACGGACAAAGACATGCATCAATAACAGTCTTAATACAAACATTCAAATCAATCATCGCGATACGTGCGTAGCAGATCGCTGATTTGACTGTATTGATGTTATATACAACAAAAGGACGAAATTATATACCTTTGTTAGAGATATTATTTATGTCCCATCCAACGTGAGGATTATAGCTGAAAATTCCTCAGGGCAGGGGGGCGACTTATTCAAAATTGGTTCATTAAAACACTTCAACTAAAGATGAGCTTATTTTGCCCGTGTTTAGCTAATAACATCTTGTGTTCATTTTTTACTTAAAATGATTTTACTATTTAGTATTTATTGTCCTGTATGATACATTGACTGTTTCGTTAGTCGAAAGGATCGCGGAGCGTGCACGAATGCCGATCGAGAGGTCACGGGTTCAAATCCCGGGTGTATTGGGTTGTTCTAATTAGAATTTATTTTTAACGTCTAGTGGATCGGAGTCTGAAATTGTACCTGGTGTACGGCATTAGGCTTGATCACATCCAGTCATGTGACGTCAACGTAAATGGTGAAAAGTGGAAATACACTATATATATGTATATACTCATATATTTTCCTCTGTTATGTTACAATTTGTTAAATCAGGACACATTTGTCGACGCTGTTGAAACGTTTCAACCGGTTCGAACGAACGGATACCCAACATAATTATGTGCATATTATTATGTGCAGCCTTAAACGTTAATTACTTTTACAAATTACATTTGTAAAACCCTTGTCATGTATGCGAAGATCAAGTTAACGATTTCGTAAATAGGAATATCACTTTGTCATTTTAAAAATGTCAAATGTCATTGTCAAAACCTCTCATGTTCGTAATTCATGATTTTAACAAATACTAGATAATGATAATTATTTCTTTATCTATTCTAAAGAAATCTCAGAATCTCATTATAATTTTAAAATTAATATTTAACTGTTATAAATTGTACTAATGAGTATTTCGTGAGCATATCTGATTAAGTTGTATGCTTTAATTATATGTAGATATGTAAGATGCCGTTACCGCCGAGACCTCGCTACGATCGTCCAGGTTTCGTGACGAATCTCTTTGTATAGGTTTTAGTCCTAAACTAGTCGAGCTAAGACGAAAAAGGATACACGAGTTAACGCAATACATAATTCAATCGTATGTTTGAATTCCAATACAGGTAAGCATCATGAAGATATCAATACAGTGACCACTAAACAGTGGATGGTTTTATATGGAGCAAATAAATTAATTTTCAAATTTAGAAATGCCCATTTCAGAGAGTTTATCTGTAATTTGATAAATACGATTATAATTTCCATATTACTAGCATTTTATGCACATTTCTACCTACATAGGTATGTACATTTAACACATCTTTATATATGTTTAATTGTCGTTGTGCCAGCGGTTAAAAATGCATTTCAAATTCGCCTCATTTTCTATTATCGGTTGCTGTGACTTTATGACATAATAAATAATCTTATTTATTATGTGATTTATTATTTTCTATCTACTTAACTACTTATCTACTAACTGGTTAAATGTGGGAGCGAAATATTCCTTTGTCTACCTCATCGGGGTTTAAAGGCGTGATGTTACGAATCCGAACGATATTCGTATCCCGGTAGAGGAACTATTGAGTTTTTCTAACTTAGATATTCTATTACAAATTTGTAGTAGCGACTCGAAGTCTGGATATTATTATGTGCCCGGTGTATGGCTATAGGTTCACCTCTTATTTCACGGTGGGACGTAAATGTAACTGGTGAAACTTGGGAGTGTAATACGATTCTCTGTCGACTCCTTCATGAATTGCAGGCTTCATGTTACGTTTATTTATACGAAGTTTTGTAAGTAACAATTATTTAAATAAAACAACAATATTAGTTTTTATATCTAATGCAATATCGTTTAAAATTCATCTGAAAGAAGCTATAACACTTATTGCATGCCCTTATTTAAGTTATAAGAACGATATTACACCCAAGAGTAATGCAAAGCGTTTCTTTCACGACACAATACATAATGAGTTGCTTAGAACGACAGCGTGTTATAGATCGCAATCTCGGGGACGAAGTTCAAAAGACATGTTCTTTTTTAAACAATTTGGCCTTGTGTGATTCCAGAGCGAACCTTTATTCGATCGCGGATGTCTATGCAACGAGTGACATAAGAAGCATGGCGCAAATGTAATAACAATGCTTAAAAAGGATTGACGTCAATCTTACGTTTAATATGATAACGTTAAGCATTGTTATACTCCACTTCTGTGTAGAACGACTAAATTGCATTTACATTATAAGTCAAGTATAGTTTATGCATTAAAATAACGCTTAAGATCATTATGTTATTGTTTTAGAATCTTGGCCATTGATATTTGACTATAGAAATGAAGAACGATTGCTTAGTTTCAAGAAATGCAAATGAAATATACTTAGCATTACATTACAAAGTCACTGTTATATGACATAACATAAGCCTAAATATAATGTGAAACGCTCTAACAGTATTTTAATATGCGTTTTGAACGAAAGAATGAAATTGACTGATCTACGTCTTCATAATTACTCTCAATACTCCTTTGTATTTCCCGATTGTTTGTTTCCTGAATAAAAAATAAAATACGATTGTGCTCCAACGGTCATAAAAGCTAGTGGCATATATACCTACAAACTGGATATACCTGAATAATATTAGAATTCTTAGCAGGCCAATAACCTTACACTCCACTTGCCATTGAAACAGACGGGAAAAAAGTCGGCTGACTGATCAAGTGGAAAATTACTTGAAGGCACTCTTACGATGAATACACACGGTTTGAAAAAACATACAAATACAGTTTTGATATTACATTGCTTTTCGTAGATTCCTACTAAGAAGAGACGTCGCACTGTTTTTCTATAATACATTTGGTCAGTTCCAATCCCTAATACCAGCATCATAATAAAATTGTGTAATATTTATTACAGCTGATTTTTATAATACAATTATAAATATAACAGATTTTTGTTTACATAATATTCGACAGAGAGAGGTATTTAGCTTTCCGTGGTATCTGCCCACCTTGTAAGGGTAGCGTGAGGATAGAATAAAAATAATGTTCGATGAACATTGTGCAACTGTGTAAACGCCGTTAAACACAAGTAACCGATCGCACGAGCTGTTTAGCTCGTCCAATTATTTTGACGAAGTTCACAGATCGTTGGACATGTCCCAATCCAAACTGGGACTCTTCGCTCGCTTCGGTCAGATACCGAAAGGGGCAACTGGCAGCAAGCAAAAGCTAAATAAGAATATCAATTTGAGTGTAATATCTAAAATCGTGTTTGTTTATTAAATATTTCAACAAGAAATAATGCATTTTCAGTAATTTTTTCGAGTGTTGCTTTAGCAATTGGTGCTCAGGGGTCGCCTGTATTAAATCCCAAAAGTAGTTGATGATCTTGTAACCAGAATATAACAATGCGTGCAGCAATACAGGGTATAAATAAAGAAACGAAATTC
>DWTO01001515.1:0-16065 GCA_018244755.1 Jemadia pseudognetus
ATTTTTTTGAACCCACAGTTCGAAAACTGATTACAATCTTACAATCGTTACGTAAGTCTTACTGTATCTTTAGCGTTAATGACAACAATTAAATTTCTTTCTTACACAAAAATTTTGTAAGTTTTTTGCCTTATTGTTAGTTGGAACTGTTTGTACCTTACACAATTACAACATTTTTACTAATGACTGTATTCTACTTACAAAGTCAATAGTTCTTTAAAAGTACACTTAGAATGTTACTAGGACTAGGTCTCAAGACTCACGATTGCAACTAGTTATTTGTAGATATTAAACATATTGTGTCAAGGTAAATTCCAGTTTCCGATATCAACATTGACTTATTGTACTTACTAACGACAATGTATTACAGAATGTCGAGAGAATATTCATATTACAAATGATATCATTTGTAATATGAATATTATAATTGAAAATTATAATTGACAATCAAACAGTTTGTTCCCACTACTATGACAATGAACTATACATATAAGTATGTATTCATGAATGAAATGCTTTTTTATTTTATACAAGTAATTCCTGGACCGCTTAAAATGTTACTTTGATAAAAAGACCCTGGATGTGTTAAGATTGAATACAATTTGCAATAACGGTGCAGGAAATTATCGTGAGGTAATCGACAACACTTCAGAGATATCAATAAAGTGTATTAAAGCGCGTGAAGTTCGTAAACTCGCACTGGACAGCGTGGCAGACTACGGCCTTAACCCCTCTCTGTATGAGAGGAGAGCCGTAACAAACATTGTAACGATATAATGATTTATGTTATTGATAATAATAAAGATGTGTAAATAGTCTATAATATAAGTGAGTGTATTCGCTGCTATACACTTCCAGCCGTAGCCACTTGGGCTCGCCACAAAAACAGCTGAAGCTGTGAAGGCTACTACGGTCAACAGCAGTCAACCTTTTGAATGTGTCCTTCCCGTAAATAAAACAAAACAAAAATGGGTCAACAACACATTGTCACTTACAAAAAATGCTTTAGGCTCCTGGGCTACAGCTTGTATTATTCAAATACAAATACAAAATTGCATATCGCGAAGCCTTTGCCACTGTATATTGCTGTTTCATGTGACCAACGATTATTTATACGCATCCCGTTATTGGTGAACCTGAGCAATGTTTATATACATTGCTATTATTCCTATGTAAACCAGGTTTCGTGAATAAAGAGTATTATTATTATAACATAACCTGTACTTGTCGTTTTACGTAATATCGATCTTGTCTCATGAATAGAAAAGGAGTGAACGAAGCAAGTTTACTTTAAAATGCATGTTTATTCTGATTTAAGCAAATCGCAGTTGATATTAAAACATAACGCCTGGACCCCCCGAAAATCTAGGCAGAAAAGTGTAGTACACTCCCACGTTTCACCAGTTACGTTCACGTTACACTATGCAATAGGCGGAGTGATATTCATTTTAATATGACATATAGGTACTCACCAATGACACATAGCATAACACTTTGCTCCTCGTCCCCGGCGCGGCACTGCCACAGGCCGCTGTCGTCTACCATCACGCTGGAAAACACCAGCTCCAATGTTGGAATCCGTGGCTGCTTCCGGTTGTAAGAAATAGAATACCCCTTCACGTGTACACGATTCTCAACGTCCTTACTCGCTGCGACTCCATCTGGGTCAAACCACTCCAACTAAAATCAAATATTTTTCATGATGCAACTAACATGTACTCGTATGGTACACTTAAAAACGTAGTTTAACTATCTGTGTAACAATGCGAAATAAATTTAATGGTTTTCCTCATGTTTCAACGGTTTTATGAAAGGTAAAGTAACATAATTACATGCAAGGTAATAAAACTCAAACGTATTAAGTTTGTCTGTTTAATTATTTTGTTAGCAGTAAGTAGGGACTGATTTCTAAAACGGCTGTACCGATTTTAATGCGACTTTAGTTGGCAATTAGTGAATTTTTTAAGCAGCTATTGACGTTGAACTTAAAAGAGACAAGTTTAAAAGAGACAATAGAACCAACCCCCAGACCAGAACTGACTGTCCCGTTGGTCAAATGGTTGCAAGCTTGCAAGCGCAACTGCGGTACAAAATATCCCATATTCGATCCTCGTGTCGAGACAATTACGATTATAAGGATTTTATAACTTCAATAATCCATTAGTAGCTTGGATTCTGAATTTGGGACTGGTGCATGAAAATATACTCATTCCTCATCCCATACTGCATTACACATCTCTACCTTTCTATTTCGGGAAACAGGCGTGATGACATGTTTGTACCAAATTAAGTCTATTTATAAGCATACAAAGCGAATTCAGTTGCAGGTAATTTAAAGGAACTCACAAAATTCCGTTACAGTTTAGATCTTTACGTCATCATGCTAATTAAAATGTTTCAATGTCAAATTCTCCTACATTAGTCGCACTTACTTAACCTATATAGCGATACGAACCTTCTGAGTGCTATCGGCAGCTTTGCAAGTTATAATTTTGCGCACACCGGGCACAGTGAAGCTTTTACCGCCTTCATACTTCACGGGCGATACACTCAAGCCACCAGCTCTCTCGCAATATACTGAAATCAACGAATCACGCGTCACTTTATAAATATGCTTATATCAATCGCCGCACATTCAAGAAACTTGTGAAGAGTTTGTAAAGCGTTAGACATTATGAGTAAGTATACTATCTTCTGAACTGCTGTTTATGAACTGACTGTATTAGCATGCTTGACAAATAAGTAGGTCCGCATTTTCAACAGAATTTTAGTCGCTCTAATTACGTATAATAAAACAATAAAATATCTTTAGGTGCAATGTAAATTCTTAAAACTATACAAAACAATAACAGACGCACATCTGGTAATTCGAATAGCATACTAGTTCCTCGAAATTTAAGAATGACTCATAAATAGCAGTTTATGTTTAACTGTCGCTTATAGAGGTATAGGCAAGTTGCAATCTCACTTATAGAGGTTCACACTTGAAAAATGAGTGTCGCTTATACAGGTTTATGTTTCTTTCTTATAGAGGTTTTAGGAGGGCAAAATGATGGGACCTGGCCAATACTCTCGCTAATAGAGTTTTCTCGCTTACCCAGGTTTGACTGTATATGTATACAATTATAAAATATATAAAATTTTACCTTGTACATTTCAGGTAGCAACTGTGTGTGAAATTGTAGGCAAAAGATTACATGTAAAATACTATGACAGTTCCCCTGACGATAATGGTTTTTGGTGTCATGAAGACTCGCCGCTGATACATCCAGTTGGATGGGCATTTAGGATAGGACATCCTTTAGATGCACCACAGAGCTACTGTCAGAGGGTTGCAGCTGGAAGACAAATGTTAAATGATACAGTACCAGAAATGTTTTATCAATATCCCACAAGTGACCTGCCATTGTTTTCCGAAGGTGAAAAAATAGAAGCCATAGATCCTTTAAACTTGTCTGCAGTGTGTGCAGCCACAGTGATGCAAATTTTGAACGAAGGTTATATGATGATCAGGATTGATTGCTACCCTGCTGAGGTGACAGGAGCCGACTGGTTCTGCTATCACGAGAGGTCTCCTTGTATATTTCCTGTCGGGTTTGCACAGACCAATGGGATTCCACTAATTCCTCCAAATGGGTAAATACAATTTCTATTATAAGTGTTTTAATCTTCAGGTATTTTAGGTGTATCATATATCCAATAAATGACATGGAAGAAGATGCTTCTTACTGTTGTGAAAAGCATTTAATGTATTGTCACTAAATAAAATAGCCACTCTGGCATGAATCATAATAGGAGTTATATAATTGCAATTTGCATGAAATTGCTTTCATAGCTAATACATATTTTACAGAAAACATCTTGTTTACAATTTGTATTACATGTTAAGGAGATATGGAGTCATGCTGTTATGCCGTTTTTAAACTTATTATTTAGAAAAGTGCTTGGTTATTATCGATGTTTACTGAAACTAAAGTTGTAATTAAAAAGTCTAGGTCGTATAATAGATTAGGTACTGTTCCATGTTGTGTGTAGTATAACTCGTATCTTGTGCTTATGATAGTTATAATGAAGAAACATGTACTTATGAAAAAGAATGAAGCAGAACAGCTCATGTTCGTCGCGGTGTAGTAAACCGTTAATCGAGACAAAGTTGAATGTGGGCCTGCACGCGTTGCAGCTACACGGCGGAGCAGTTCTCGTGGGAGGAGTACCTGGCGGAGACGGGCGCGCGCGCGGCGCCGCGCGCCGTGTTCGCGGTGCGCGGCCACGTGGTGTCGCACGGCTTCGTGGCCGGCATGCGGCTGGAGTGCGCCGACCTCATGGACCCGCGCCTCGTGTGCGTGGCCACCGTGGCGCGCGTCGTCGCCGACCTGCTCAAGGTTAGCACTGCCCCGCTTGCGACGCGCGCTCGTACATTACAATGTCCCCTCCATTAGACTGATCAATATCACCATAGTTATCGACCTCGATGACATTTATTACTCTACTTAGAAGTATGATAATCAGCTGTTCGTTCTCGGGAACATTGTTTCCAATCAAATTATGTAATGAATGAAAAAATTATTTCTTATTATTGCTTTCCTGAATATCACCTAACATGGGCATCATCTAATACTCAGTATGCAAGATTTGATACTATGATCAGTTATGGGGATTGCAAGGTATACTGATTTCGAGATACAGATAACATCCCCTATGTTGTATACATAGGGAATGTTAGTTCAGCAAATGTGATATGAACCGGTTGAGATAATGATATGAACGGTGGAGTAGAAGATCTTTATACGAGCGAGATGCGCGGCGCAGGTGCACTTCGACGGGTGGGGCGCGGAGTACGACCAGTGGCTGTGGGCGCACAGCACCGACGTGTACCCGGTGGGCTGGTGCCGCGCCGTGGGCCACCGCCTCGAGGGCCCGCTGCAGCCCGCGCCGCGCGCCGCCAAGCGCGCCGCCAAGCCGCAGCGCCGCCGCCGCCGCCAGGGTGCGTCCCACGTGTACACGCCTCTCCACCCGCTAGTAGACCTTCCGAGCCCAGCAGTGTACCGTTTTCTTCAGGCTATCAGACCACCTTGTGGAAGAGAGCGACCTATGCTCGTTTTACTTTTATGGGGTTCATAATATTAAATAGGTTAATCAGCTAACGAGAGTCATCATCATCAGCCTATCTCAGTCCACTACTGGACATAGGCCTCCCCCGAGCGCCACCGCACCCTGTCTTCGGCTTGCCGCATCCAGCTTCTGCCTGGAGCCTTTCGCAGATCGTCATCCCACCTGGTCGGAGGGCGTCCTACACTACGTTTGCCGAGCCGCGGTCTCCACTCCAGCACCCACCAAACACCCACCTTGTTTACTCCACCGATATAAAAACCCCTGCCTGGTGATATTATATTTGTTTTCTCTCCGAATAAGGGGTGAGGCTATAGTCTGCCACGCTGGCCACGAGCAGATTGGCAGACCTCACATGCCTTAGAGTTACGTCTGTTCTGTGAGTAAAACAATACTGCATAAACTTATGCTGTTCCATTCATAAATATGTAAGCGCGGACTGACATTGGTTTTTATTCGAACATTACGATGTAAAATGTTCCCAGATACTCGGCATTACCAACAACTTATGAAAATTAAAATCGCGTAAGTTTGACTTCTATAGCAAAAGCCCTCCGACTAGATGCGATGAAAGTTCGCGGGTTGGTTTTAATTAAATTTTATACAGATTCATTATTTTAAAAACTACTTTTCCAGAGCGAGCCATTTTCATGAGCGTTTACTGAGAAAATAATTGAAAAGAATGTTATTGACCCGTTATAATGTTATAGGGTTTTGTTTATTTTCAATGCAATTATTTTCTTTACGATTTCGTTTTCTTTCATATACCGTGAAAGTAATTTCAATAAGTATTAACGTTTTGAAATATAAAACATAATACATCGCCTGTTATCTCTGAAGAGGTAAACAGAGAAACGTAGTATACTCCCATGGTTTATCAATCACGTTTATGTCCCACCGGGCACAAATCCGGATTCCGTGGGACACCAGAAATAACAACGAAGAATTTATAAGTTACAAAAATTTAATACTATCGAACCCAGAACTCCTCTGTCAGCTACCGCAGTTGCAACCATTCGACAAATGGTGTATTTTAAAACTATGCTATTATTATGCTTAGTAAAAAAAATGAAAATTTTTTTAATCTATGAAATACATTCACAGCAAATTAAGTGGCCCTTGACTGAAGTTAACATTTGAAGCACTCGATATTATTCAAGACTCGAAGAAACTAGGTCAAAAGTATTCTAAGAACGATATTTGTTGGTAAGAAATTTTTCTAGCTAATTGAAATGTTGTCGTGAATGAAAGCCTGTTGATTAATGTCAAGTTCGGTTCGTAATTAATTCTTCATTCCGTTAGAATGTCGGACTTTTGAAGTACTAAGTTACACCAAGAAAGTTACAGAAATAAAATCATTAAATTCAATCATATAATAATAATATTTTTGTACATTTATCTAATCTATGATGATCACCTAGTACCAAATGTCTGCTAAATGGAATGGAGTGGAACGCCTTGGCGAGTTTTTTTTATCAGATTTGAAATTATTTGAAACAAGAGTGAATAGGCACTTATTAGGCAAGTGTATGACATCCTAGGCTAGGTCTCGGTTACCACAGAACGTGAGTCGGTAGCTATTAAACAAACCTTTATCTTTCCAACCTGACCTATTTCTCGTGTCACCACTGTTTGTCTATCTATATTCTTCTACGTGTCGTATCTTAGCGGTAGTGAATGTGAGCAAGCTGCAGAGACGACGTCTGATTCATGGCGCGGTTGGCAGCCGGGGCACCGCGTGTGTTACGTCACACGCGCACTGCTCTGCTGGCTGGTGGTGGCAGTTCGATAAAAGGGCTAGCAATCCATTACAATTTAAAATTTCTTTTAAATTACTGAAATAAGTGGGAGTGAGATATTTTTGTGTTCCAATACTCAACAGTTTTAGTGTATACCGTATGTTATAGAGTGAATGGGCGCTTTCTAGGCATACGTGCTACATCGTAGGCTGCATCTCGCTTTCCATCAGGTGGGATAGCAGGTAAACGCAAGCCTATTGTTAAATAAAAAAAAATATTACTTTTAATTTTATTATAGTGTATGTTAGTTTCCATCCTTTTAATTTTCAAGAATGCAATAATTGTAAGTATTTTGTTATACGAAATAATACAGGTGTGCACACTTTCTTCACAATGTTCTCTAAGTGCTCCATAATTTTCTCCAGGGCGAGTGCAATGTATGGATGCACACTTGGACAATGTGTCCGAGCATGGCCGTGACGCTTCTCTTTCCGGCTCCGACAAGAGACGACAAGAGAGAGCAGAATTAAGAAAGCGTAGCTAACGCTGATGATGACGATACGAAAAGAGCGAAGTGAGCAAATCAATATGGTGATGAGACGCGGCGCACACCGACCGCTAGCGGCCACCAGCTGGCCGGCTAGAGATAACACATGTTTATTGGCCATACAAAGGCTGAATATGCATCGAGCACGCAATTTGATTTAGAGATATAGATTTGCATATCGATTCTGACGTATTATTTATATAACTGTGTGACTGATTGGTAGATTAGTGATTCAATACAGTTTGCGTGTGAATATTAGGGGGGTTTAGGAAGGAATATATGTCTGCAGGCCTGTATTGTACAGTTAGTACTATACAAATAACGGTAGTATGATTTTATTGTATAATTGTTGTTATTGTACCGTTTCACCAAGTTCTTTACGAACTGGTGTATCGAGTGATAAATATATATATTGATAAGTATAGGCGTCTATCATTACAGATGTGATGAAAGTTTGTAAGCCGATAAATGTGTAAGGTCAGGTGATAGGTACCAAAGATAAGAACTGTATTCAACTACGCACTATTTTTTCAATTTCGTAAATATTGGTAGGTATCTAGGTATATGTTATTGTTATATTGTTTAGTATTATTTGAGCAATGGTAAATGACGCCAGTTGATGTCAAAGGCTGTATGTTTCTGCCTAGCACTATTTGCTAGCAAAGTTGGTGGAAAATTACTTTTTAAAAAACTTGAGTCCTGCCTTAATTATTGAACATTTAAAAATGTATCTAATATGAGATATGTATAATATGAGAATGTTTGAATTAAATATTAAATTTAACAAGAAATATGGATCATTAAGAACCTAACATTACGCCTGTAATTCCCGAAGAAATAGACAGAGGAGTGTAGTACACTCCCACGTTACACCAGTTGCATATCTGACGGGGTATATATCTGACTCCGAGAGACTACTACAAAATCTATACCATCGTTATAAAAATCTTATAGTGCCCGATCCGGGATTTCAACCCAGGACCTTTCGATCGGCATATGCGCTAGCAACCAACACGACCAACGAGGCAGTCATTAATAACACATAAAATTATTGAATAATTACGTTTCTGTTACAAACCCAGTGTTACAAATAATAAAGTGAGACGCAAACCGCGGTTCATATAACGAGGAAACGAGGCCACGAGAATAGGCAACAAGGAATATATTAAATTACTAAAATTAAATTTTAAACGATTCTCCAATATGTCAACTCTGATTGTTGCTTCCGTTTTATCTACATATAAAAATAAAATAAACATGAGATTTTTATTATTGTACGCACAAAAGTAAACCAAGTTCGGATGGACGGCGGTCAATATATTTTTATATCTTGATGTCTCAATAAATTCTCCCTTCAGACAGTTTATCGTTTCGTGTTTTCGTATGTATCGTTTTCACAAAAACCAGATTGGCTCGTCCTGGACAAACCTTTCTATTTAGTTTTTATATTCTTCTCGTATTTATGGAGTACTCCATCTAAATATTGACATTGACCATGTTAGAAATTACACTGAATATATGACGTTAATGTTTTCGAAAATGTATTTATGAATTGTTATTGATGTAAATGTCATCACATGTCATCATCGTTGCTTTCCATCACTAGAGACTATGGCCAAATACCAGAAATAAACAGACAGAAAAAAACAGACTTCAGGTTTGTAACCATAGAGATACTTGGAGCGCTTATATGAAAATATGTGTACCTATATAAATGCTTAAAAATAGGATGAACTCTTACAACCGTACTCATAATATTAAGGAAAATTTGTTAGAATACCATAATAATAGTTTTTAAATATATATCTAATATACGCAAGTGTAACAAACTGAAATGTTTTGATACAAATCGGGCGCGTGTTAAATGTTACAACTTGTAAAGTGATATTTCGCATGTTCAGTAGTAAGAGACTCGTTAAGAAGAGCGTTTAAACAGCCAGTTAATGTTTGATTGACGACACATGTGATAGTTTGAAAACCGAAAATGGATGGAGATCTCTTACGCCAGATTACAAATATAAACAACATCATACTCACTGTTTCAATGAATATTGCACAGCGTTTTGCAATCAAACGATGAAACATTGTTTGTCTCGCGCACTGATTATACATTACATTTAAATATTCGATAACGAATTAATGCAAAACGAACCGTGTCGATGTGCGCGGGATTTGATGATTCAATCAAAATATGTAGGGACGTAGAAAGTTCTAGATATTTGTAATCTTAAAAATTATCACACGAAAATATATTTGACACAGATGCTTTTTGTTAGAAGACCAGTACTTTGATCGTGACATAATGCTTTCTGCTTTCCCCGTTGCGAACCTGGCGTGACGATATAATAATTATTACTTATAATTATTTTTGCTACTGAAAATATTAAGGGCATTTTGATTCCATAATTTATTTGACAAACTACTATGTTAGACAAGTTGCATGTGAGACACACTTAAGTCATTTGCGCGTTCGAGGAAAACTGAATGGATTAATAACCTTTCTTGAATTTTATGTCATTTCTTTATTAAAGGTTATTACTTTTATTAATCGTTAATAAAGCAACGATCACACTACATAATATTTTAAAGTAATACAATAAAAAGGGACATTTAATTAGAAGTAAGTTAGTTACACATTAATTTTAAAATGTGTAATAGATGTCTCGACTTATTTATCTGAGCTCGGTCGGCAGTGGAGTCCAGCGCCGCGCGGCGCACGGCCGGTGTGCAGTGCGCCGCAAGGATCATGAATATGTATGACGTAGGACGACGGAGGGTGTCGATACCCATTTACAAGGAGGTACAGGACGTCTGCCTGTTAGGACGAAGTACTATTTTGTAAAAGCCATTGTTTTACGGATGCATGCCATGATGCATCATGGACATTTCCTGTAACCGCATAACCTTCAACTTTAATTCTTATACCATTACAACCGTACTTTAGTTCATAATAAAGTTAACTACTTTAGTTCATTATATATTTAAACTATAGCGATTTCTGTGTATAATGCCTGTATGTGATTCAATGAAGAAATGTAATGAAACTCAAAATTATGATCTTAACCTTGACTTGCATAATATTTTAAAAAACCGTTTACCGTATCGTTTTTTTTCAAAAATAATTTGTTTAATAACATGTATTGTATAAAAAGATTGATTATACACAAACCGATGTTTTATTCTTACTTCTCTTATCAACTGATTCATAATAATAAAGCAGGGTTTTATATGCATTTTGTGAATTCAAACTTTGTAATTATCGGTAACTCGAAATTAATATCTATTTAATTGTACAATTTTGTTTTCAGTTGTTCGCAAATCAGATTATCTACGTTATACTGATTACGCGGATAATTTTTGGTTAACCGCCGATATTTTAGAATTCAAAATATTGTTACGTATGAATGAAATTCAAAGGTACGAAATAATGTTTCATTATTACTTTCAAATTAGTTTAATTATGGCAATTAATAGTATGAATACAAAATATAATATATATACTCATTTGTTCTGTCGGTAACATTTCGTGTGATAATATTAATAATAGTAATTTTGAATAAGTTTAGTTAAATTTAACCTCCTCATGGGTCTAGTGGCTGCACAGCCGACTGAGCGAGAGGAGCTGGGTTTAATTCTTGGGTCCGATATTATTTGGTTTTTGTAACTTAAACTTTCTAGTAGTAGCTCGGAGTCTGTATTTGTGCCCGGTATATAGCAATAGGCTCACGTTTTAGTATAGCAAGGCAGACGTTTAACTCAACTAGCAGGCGAAACATAACAGTACTTCGCTCCTATGCGTACCCCTTTGGGATAACACAGGCGTGATATTATATTATTTCAGTTAAAATTGTACATTACCTTTAAGACAGATCTTTTTGTGCACAGGTTATTTTGAATATATAAGTTATATTCGTATAAATATGTAAATTTTTTAATAATTCATTCAGTTCTAGTCAATTTATGGTGACACTGCAATTTGCCATACTGGAAAATGAGACGCCATTTTGTAATATTTTTAGTGTTAGTGACCTTGTCATTTCCGTCCAACCCAAACCCGAACTGGAATCGTTTCGTGTATAACGTTACACTACTCGTAAGTAGAAATGTAATTTCGACGATGGAACTAACACAATTTTAATTTTTTAAACGGGAGGCGGGCATAATATGTTTACGTCAGCGTTTTTTGTTTAATTTCCCTCGTATTCATATATACAGTACGTAGACCGCAGTTGCAAAGTAATTAAATACGTTGATCGTCGCGGAATATTTTTCGCAGTCCCGCCGAATATTTAAAGAATAATTTTATTTTTGGTTTTTTTTTGGCTTAATCGTAACAATCATCTGTTAGGTATATATGGGTATGTATAAATGTAAACAATATTATATATGTTTGTTGAACTGGTCTGGCTAGTGTTGTATATTAGGGTCTAACTAAACACTAATATAATTGTTGAGAGATTCCCTTTCCGATAATAGCGTTGATGATAAAGGTATTATTATATTATACACACGCACACCGGTTTCAGAGTCTCAACTAGTACCTATTGAGCTATTTACAATTAGAATTCACAATATAATCCGTGCATTAATTACAACGTTCATACAAAATGTAACAACAATATTCACCTCACTGTAAAAACTCCGCCCGCGGAAACCTTACTGTAATAAACGTTTTTATCGGATTATACAAGCTCGCTAAATAATATAACATTAAGTCGGGGCCCGGAGCGTTTCTTACGAATTTATCTCCATTGTAAACTCAGTTTTACTCCTGGCGCTTAAATTCGTGAATTATAAAAAAGCCATGTCCCCAATGTTGGATATCTTTCCTTCATCGTTAAATGGGAAGTTTAGGCGCTTTGTAGCTTTATGTTAAGTAGCCTTTAATAATGCAAATATTGTTTACACGTGCGATGCCGTATTATCCTCTACTCTTAACTGCTTAAGGATCACATTCGCGTTACACCGTCATTTTGATGTAACCCAGCTCACACGTCAATGGAATACACGCATTGACTGACGAAGCGTTCTTAATTAGCGTCAATAGTAATAATATACTCTTTGGTCGTGTTGGTTGCAAGAGCGACTGCTGATCGGGAGGTCCTGGACTCAAATCAGAATCTAATCGGAGTTACTCTAAGTGATACTTAGGAATGTACTGCATAAACAACATTCTTCTGCCTACCTTTACGGGGATTACAGGCGTAATGTTACGGTACTGAATTGGTTGCCGGCAAAGCGATATTTGTATAATTTATAGTTGAACTCAATGTTAAATCAAGAAACAAATATTCATATAAAACTTCATTTGTTATATCCATAGTATAAAAACACTTTCCCAGATGACTCCATGTTTTGACAGACAGTATGATAACAGAAAACACTACAAATTCAACTTGATATTTTCCACTCAGAGCTACTCTCGCTTTCATTACTTGTAACAATATTTTCATTCTCTGCCAGTACTCTTAGTACTATTAGGGCCTTTGTTATTTTTTGTGCCCATTATAAAATAGTCTCGTAAAATAGTTTCGTTTTTGTTATTTCTCAATGTACATTTTTTTTAGGTCAGACCAGCTCTCCGTCTGAGATTGGAATTATTAGATGTATGTGTGTATGGACATCTTCGTTTCATGTATGTTAAATGATTTCGTTCGTAGATCGATTGACTTGGACCGCTGTTGGTCGGTTGGCGCTTTACATCTACACGGGGTTTCGCACTTGTTGTCTTTGCGGACAGTACCTACTCGTACTCATCATTAGCCTATTGCAGGTCGCCGCTGGAGATAGGCCTTCTATAAGGGCTTATGCCGATACAAACCATGTAGGCCATGTGGAGGCAGGAGGAGGCAGGAGGAGGCAGGAGGAGGCAGGAGGCAGAGCACAGCTTCCCGCTCCGCTTCCGTTGCTGCCCGCACGCGGTCAGGGCATTTAGCCATGCCTAGATACTGCGATCTGTCAGCGTCGGACTTACTCGCCTCCTATGACACGGGGTCGGGAAATGTATTCTTACCCCGCTCCGACACGAAATACTGATACTAATTTGTCCAATTCGCTTGTGAAATAATACGAGTATATTTGTATAGGTTGTATTTAATCTGAATCAGTTCTGTCCAGTCCATGCATTCTATGTTTTGCAAACAAATATTGTCGAATATTATTGAAATATGTATAACCAATACGTTGTTAAGTCGACCCGATTGGCAATGTTAGACAAATACGCTTAAATATTAGATGAATATACGCAGAGCTAGGATTCTGTTTTATTGACATGTCCGAGGGAGAGTTCGCAAATGTAGCAAACGAGCAAATGATTTTAACTAATGAAACATTACGTCGGAACTAGGAAACTCAAATAGTGTATCTGTAAACGTCTGCTCTCCCGCATTTGATAACGCCTCATATTCTGTGAGGAGACCCGTCCAACAATGGTATTATAATAGGGTTAATGATGATGATCTGAAAAGAGTGATCAATCCTGAACTTACTCCTGTGGAAATTACTGATTCGTTTCAATATGTCACTTTATATCACACAAGAAAAATGCCAATATCCTAAATAATGTTTCAACCAGTGAATACGTTTCAGCCGAGCCTGGTTGGCTGCAACTCAAGGGAGTTCAGTGTTTAAACACAGACAAATTAATAGTTTGGATGTAATTGAAAATATCGATCCCCAACCCGCATGCCCAGCGTTGGGACTATGAGAATAACCCATCAAGAGACTCCCATGTCCAGCAGTGGAATGCAATAGGATGATGATGAATGGAAAAAATATTATTACGTCATAGAACGACACGTCATCGATCAACCAAGTATAATTAGGAAATAGGTAAGTCGGAAGTCCTCGAAATCAGCGCGCGTGTATCAAGAGAGAGATATATGAAGTAGATGTACTTCAGGACTGTAGGGTCTCACATTTGTTCGCTCAGTGCCCTTTGCCTGTGCCGAAAGAGACCTGGAGTGACGTAATAATATTAGCAGTGAGTTTAATCTAGATGTTTCTTACACAGCTGATTACTCACATTTAGTGAAACGTATTCTCAAAACTTTACGAATCATATAGAATTACTTTGTGTCTCAGAGTTTTAATTTTGGTGTGTACTTAAATATACAAACGCGAAAATGGTTAGCTGGTGCAGAATATTGTCTTGTTCTCTCATTCAATGTTACGAGTATTCTAGAATGTATCGTGTCATTCGTGTCTCTATTCTATGTTGAATTTTTGCGTAAACCGTTGTCAAGTTTTATAGCAGTTTTGGAATTTAATTTCGGAGTGAATTCTCCAAAACTGGAATGTACGAGTATGTATGAACAAAGAGATGAATATAGAGATATTTGTCACTAGGTGCTCTCTGCCTCCCTCGGAAGGACTTGGATTGATTACAATATAATAATAATTAGAATTTAATTATTAGTTAGTAATTGTCTTCGTATGTACTTCTTTAGCTATAGTTTTCTTATAATACATACATACACATACATTGACTGCTTCGTTGGTCGTGTTGGTTGTAAGTGCGACTGACGATCAGGAGGTCCTAGGTTCGACTCCCGGGTCGGGCACTATAGATTTTTTCTAATTTAGATTTTCTAGTAGTGTCTCAGAGTCTGGATTTGTGCCCGGTGCATGGCAATAGGCTCTCCACCTATTCCATAGTGGGACGTAAACGTAACTG
This sequence comes from Jemadia pseudognetus, assembly GCA_018244755.1. Lineage (NCBI taxonomy): Eukaryota > Metazoa > Arthropoda > Insecta > Lepidoptera > Hesperiidae > Jemadia > Jemadia pseudognetus. The sequence continues at coordinate 15,071 of DWTO01001515.1, forward strand.
GTGAATTGTGGGAGTATTCTACACTCCTCTGCCCACCCCTTCGGGGATAACAGGCGTGATGTTACGTTTAATACTAATAAATATTCAATTTTGATATATAAGAATATAAAATAAAATCACGCCATTATTTTACGAACGGGTAGTGGAGTGTAGTACACCCAGTTTGCATTGGTTACCTTATTCGTCCTACAGAGGTGGCGAGTGTATTGCCACTACGATTAAACGAAGTATAATTAAACATTAGGCCACATGGATATAAGGTGCGTGTCTCAATCGTTCATCCCGCGAGTCTATTATCAAGCGTATACGTGCGGCTTGCGTCACTGTAGCTCATCACCTTGACCCGGTTCGCTTTCTACGTAATATATGTAAATACGGGCCCACGTTCGGAATGATGAATGATTTTTATTATGTACACACTGCGAACGCCTTAAAATGCAAATTGTTATTCTTCACTTGGTCATTGTTGGGACAGAATTGTGCCGCGCTCTGCCTTATATATTTGGTTTGTTTTATTATTGTGTATAATGAACGTAACATGGGTATATCCAATAGTAGAAAGAAAATTTCGTTCGTAAAAATGAACGAAAAAAGCGTCGTGCTGTCGCGATCCCTGTCAATACATTCGTATCATCATCAGCATATTGCAGTCCACTGCTGGACATAGACCTCCCTGAGGTGTTATGCCCATAATCCCCACGCTGAGCATGCGGGTTGGGGATCGCGAAGTACAGTTTTTCGCATTTAGCTGTGCCATAGCAGTCCGCGCCATACCGTGATCTACCAGCTGGTGACACCGAAATATCTGATGAAACACATTTCTTTCTACGGCAATTTTATCTAATCTGTCTCTTTTCTTGACCAAATAATACACGATGACATTTATTCTTGTATATTTATACATATCATACGCATCACCACATATTTCATAGAGGGATATAAACGTAACTGGTGAAACGTGGGAGTGTTCTGCATTCCTCTGCCTACCTGTTCGG
>DWTO01001516.1:0-16063 GCA_018244755.1 Jemadia pseudognetus
AATATTATGTTTTAGCCCACTTCCGATCGCTTAAACAAAGCTTTGTCTCGCTCCCGGTCTTAAAATGCTTTAAAGTTCTTTATAACCACCGACATTTCTTATACATCTATATCATATCCCTAAAGGCATCAACTAACTGCCCACTGCTACTTCCCTACTCACTTAGCTACCTTATTAATATTCCAGTATGCTTCGTACAACCACTAACAGTAACAGAACTATAGCCCTCGGTATCTTTTAAGCTAAATACAATTTGGTCTTTAATGTTTTCTTAACTATATTCTTATCCTAGAGGTACGTGGCTGGAGTTTCATTTTCAATGCATGAATAAAAAACAAATAACGATAAGAAGAGGAGATCAACTCCAGCCATCTGCCACCAGATTCGCCAGCGTCGCTATGGTGCCACGTCGACGGGGAGATACCAGTTAATCGGTCTTTATAGAGATTATACATCGAAAATATAATGCTTTATGTCTGTAAATCTCACTGTATTTAGTTATCGATAGGGGCAGCATAACGAAATATTGTCATTGAAATATGTATATTACTCCTCGAAGCCATTGATATAAAAACAAAATAAAAAAGTACTACAATGAAAACACTAAATTACTATTCTGTTCGCTTCCTGGTATACGTAAAACAAAAGTAAAAAACAAAAATAAAAATTGTTCAAGAGTGAATAGGCACTTTTTAGGCAAGCGTGCTACAGTCTAGGCCACATCTAGCTTACTATAGGTGATATTGTAAACCAAACCGAGCCCACGGCGATGTAAAATAAAGTAAAGAATGCGGTAAGAACGAAAAAATTCATGTTACAGATTGAGTGAAGAGTACGACGTAGCGCACGTGCTGTAAGTATACACCGACGTGTCCGTATCGATAGACGAGGGAACGAGGAAAATAATGACGTGACATTTGTAAAGAAACTGAAGGTTAACTATTAATTTAAATAACGTATATATCTCTGGCTTCGAGGACCTTTAGTATTAGCCTTTCGAATGTGTTTAAATCGCGCTTAATTAATAAACATACAATAAGTACATGAAATCATTACAAACCTTGCGACACTTTCATGTCCAGTATATCAGAGTATCGTCGTCTCTCTTTATCACTCTCCGTCGATGTTTCCCTCTCGCTCGACTCCCTCGTCGGCTTCAACAGCACCGCCTTCTTCCGTCTCAACTTACTCACCACACCGTTCTCGCCCTTCTCCGGGACCTGTTTGTGGTCCCTTTTAAACCACATCATACCGACCATAGAATCATCCGGCGACCGTACGAATCATAGGTTCGGCGAGCGAATGAATCTTGCGAACCACACTGTCAGCTGCAGCGACATCGGCTTAGCCCTGAAGAGCGACGTGAATGATTCCAACCATCCGCAATTTCGTTCGTTCAACGAACGGAATCAAACTGTATGAAATTATCAACGATTGATTTAGATTTATCAGCGGGAACTACCGTTTTAAATAGTTTACACTTTGTTTGTTTTTTCTTTTAAACTTTTATTTAACACACACTATCACCAGACAGTCGGCACATAACATTTCTTGGCGCACACTTCGCGGAGCACTGAAAAGTGATAAAAGGCGATGACGCTCTTGGCTCTCAGCGCAACCTAGCGGCTGAACTATATTTCGCGGGAACCTAACATTTTCCATGCATGTACTGATTTTGAAAAATGTTATGACTTATTTATCAAAAGGGAACAGATATTGTCGCTTGTCATTTTTGAGATAAATTACCTAATAGTAATATAATTAAATGTAGTAAAATAATTAGATGTAATCTTGTTAAAAAGCAACTACCTACATGTGTTGCTTGTGTGATGTTTAAAATTATATACTCGCTATATATATACTATCCCTATAAATGAAATAATGAGTATAAAACACAAAATACAATGAACACTGCGGATGCTTATATAGTGCGGATGCATGTTCTAATGTGTAAATCTGTTTGTATAAAGCTACGACGATGTCTCGCACAAACCCCCGTGCCGCTGACAGACAGTGTGAATCACTATTGAGCGAGTCTTTCGTTGAAAGTATTAAATATATTTTAAATACTCTTATAAAATTATCGACAGCCGACAGAGGGGCATCCCTAGATCCAGGAAAATATATAATCTTCATAATATATTTATAATACGTATAATATGTATTTATATCTGATTGTGCTTTATTATAATAATGCATATACATACGCACACGTCACTCATACACTGCGTATGTATGTATTGTACACAATATACATTTTGAATTAATTTTAGCTGCGTCTCGCTTGTGAGCTCGTTCTAAGAATACACAACACGTACGCGCGTATTGTACCCTACGTACGCAAGTATTATACACTATGTGTGTAGTGTATAATACGTGGCATCGTCTATCTACCTATGTTATGTTCTTTATTGGGACCGAAATAAGATTATCTAGTCAACTTACGTACACCGCGGGACACATTGATACATTTTATTATACGGTAACGAGTATACAGGTACTAAATTACTCCTAAAATAAAGTTCGAAAGTACAGTACAGCAGAACAAGCGAGAGCAGTAGGTCAAGATCGTTGACGGTAGCAACGACCAGTCTCTGCCCTGACGCTATGAGATAATGCGAGCCAGCCCGTGTGCACACGTATACGACTCCATAAAGAGCCAGCAGCTGACGCACTCGGGGCGTTGCGTGAGCCGGACGAACGCCCGGGTCTGTAGCAATTCAAAATATTCTTATCATTATTTTACTATTGTGTAGTCACGCCTAGTCCCTTTTGTGGTAAGCAGAGAGTACTGAAAGAACATTTTTCTTCTGCGTTCACAATTCATACTACAAAAATATGTTTCTTTAGATATACACATATCTAAGTAATGACATAAATATTACTAGTATGTATAACCAAACCTATTGGCTTAGACTTCAGCCATTCACTTGGAGTTGATTTCAAAATTAAATGCTACTATTGTTTTGTAACAATACAATATATAAATAGCAAACTATTTATAAAAACGTCGCGCGTGTGCTCTCCGGATGAAAATAAATGTGCAGTGTAACCATATTATATAGGTAGGTACGTGTGACTTTGCCACATACATACATGTTTTGTCCCGAGGGATTTACATTTATGCTGTTGTTTTTATTCGTTGACAACAATAACCCGAGGATCATGTATTTATACATGTACTGGCGACTCATTTGCTGCGGTCGTCACAATTCAGGTCTACTGCGGAGTGTACTCCGGGCAATCGCGTCGCAGTAGGCCAAAGTGTACCATGTACGATTCAGATACGTATATACCTAGGAACAGTTTTCTATATCCGGAACATCCTAGTGCAGTCACAGACGAGCGACCACCGTTTGTTTATAAGTCTAATGGTGTTGATAATTATAATTAAACATTATCATCAGCCGATTGCAGTCCACTACTTGACGAATATATTCTTACTCCTCTCCTACACAGATATATTGCATACCGTGCTAACTTCGACATATTGCAACTTCAACACGACTACGAAGACCTTTCAATACCGTCGAATATTTATGGTACATAATTTCGTACGTTCCGCAGACACATGCATATGTGACGGGGGCGACGAATATTAAGAAACATTCGTCGCTTCCGTCATTAGCTTCGTAAATATATTTGACATTTTGGTAATATAGGTGTTAAGATATACTAATAAATATTTAGTGTGTGTACTTTGTGTGTAATGTGTATGTACAGTGTGTGTAGGAGGCACGTACACGCGTCGATCTCAGCGGAGGCGCGGAAGTAGAGCGGCGAGTGGGGCGGACGAGCGACATCCGAATCGCTTCCGCCCGCCCGCGCACGTCCTGCGCCCGACACGCACACATACACCGGCGTATGTAACGTTAGGTGTGTGTGGTGGTGCCTTACCACTGTCGCAATGAGCGCAGACACTCGCTGGCCACCCCCGTGTTGTACTAACTTAAAGTACTTTCAGAGGTGATAACGGTGAATGTGTTTTGAACCGTTAAAGTACAGATTTATTTGTAGTGAGTTAACAATTCGATAAGTAAAGATCAGTTCTGATCACTATTCAATACCTACTTTAAATTTATTTAAATATCAGTGTAAGCGCTGGAAGATATTGTGTAAGCAAAATGTTACGATTCCACTTTGTCAAATGATATAGGCTCAGTGTAACCCAAAATATTAAGAATCGGAATCTTGCCGGTAAATTGTTTAGTCAATTTTTACTTTATTTCTCTCTCCCTCCTGCCCGGTGTTATTTTTGATTAGTTTTACGATAAAAAAAGTAGATACATATGTATATGCAATTACATGCATAGTTATACGTATTAATTATATAAAAAATGTTGATTATTATAATTATTAAATTCTCTACGTTTACTTATTTCCCTTTAATTATAATCCGCATAGTGATTGGAATATATGGTGCGCATTTAATTATAAAGATGACCTAACTACAGTAACAAGTGACCACGGAATATGCAACAATTATTCTAGAGTTACAAAATTAATTCTATTCCTATAGTTGACAATATGATTCAAACCAAGAAACTTAACCGCACACATTACATGAAATGTTCCCCTACCCTAATTCATTATCTTTATACACGTGTATATGTTAAGACCTAACGTTAAACAGAGAAACTCACGCAAAGCTCGTAATAAAATTCCAACCCTCCGAAACCACTTCAGTCGGAAGGCTATAAAAAAAAAAACCCCGCGTAAACTGCATTTGCTAGCAGACGGGAGAGCCGGGAGTCAGGGGGTGAGTGTAAGAAATGCTATAGAAAGAAATATGTGTGTTGACTGTACGAAAGTAGAATAAGAAAATTCTATCGAAGTGCCTAGCGATAATGGTTTCTGTTTGATGTTATTATAATTTTTCTGCGACTGAAAAATACGATGACTACTAACGAAATGTATCTATGTAAAGTAATGAGCTGTAGATAAAAATTCCATGGATGTAAGAAACATGGTTAATTTCCAGTGCTTCTATTTCGATAATTAAGAAAAAAAAAACTAGATTTGATACATAAGATAGAAACGATAAACATGATTTGTTTCTAAATGTAACTTCCTGGAAATGAGACGACATGCTTGTATAATACTCAAAGTACTACGAGTACATAGATGGAACGTAAAAAGTATGATTTAGAAGTTGCATATCAAAATTATAATAATACAGAAGGACGGAAGATAAAATGAGTTATGCTTCTCTTTATATACATATATTGGTAAGTGTTTAAAAAACGGGCTGAGTGAGGTACCTTGGGGGAAACCAATGTGTAGCAGCTACCCAATATGTAGCGTGCTACCGGCTTGGATGAGGACAATAATAGTTAGAATAATGCTTATTATTCTGGTGAAGTATTTAGTTTTATAGCCATACATATGTATCTCAAAACAATTGATATAGTTGAAGCTGCTAACTGATAACTGTTAGATACTTCCAAATAATATCTGAAATTCAAGTCCAATATTTCTTGTTCATTCCGCAAACAGACAAGATACGGTCAAAAAATATCTCTCAAAAACCCTCCTCAAAACAAGGGGTTCGTGAATTTGTCATGTTAATTACGGTACTCCTTCCGTCTCTTTACGTCCTATTGTGAAAAATATAATTAATTGGGTAAAAAAACATCATGAAAATATTTCTTGAATTCAAGTCCATTCGAATGAATTGTTATGGTACGATAAACATCATCTAATTATCATCTTAATTTTCAACAGATCTTAAAAGAAATATTTTTTAATAATTTTTCAACCTGTAGACGATAAAAACATGAAGTCTGTAGAGAAATTCTATAAGTTTATATTGTAGGTACTACTAGTTAGTAACTATAACACAATCAAAGATATAGAAAATCACGAAAATATTTATACAGAAATTCTCCTTTCGGAGGTTCACCAATATCACTCGTCTTCCAAATTGCCTTGAATTGAGACACGAGAACAAAAACATTGAAAAGAAGATAAGCGTTCGGTTACATAAACAGGAAAATATTAAGCAGATGTCGATTGCCCACACAAATGTGTATTTACTGCCCTTCAGAACGATACCTCTCGTCTGGTGAAGGATGATTTGAGGATAATCAAAACGGTAAAATACATTATTCATTGCAAATTTTACTCTATTGCACTGTAACTAAAGCTAAGTTAGATTGAAGCAACAACCAAATTATTAATTATCAAAAAGTAGTTTGATTAGACCAAATTATATATTATTGCGATCCCGATGAGCAGTGGACCGCAATATGCTAATGATGATATATGATTGACAATTTTGAAAGAAGACAAACAATAAAAGGATTGACAACGATGACGATGCCACAAAAAATAAAGGTAGGTTTAAAAATATTGAATCACGTTTAAGTAGGTTCAATCACAAACATGAAGCTTTCAACGTATATGACCATGCTAGACAGTCAATAACCGGTGTTGATTTTCCCGTTTGCTCTAGTGTACTACCAACATTAGTATACACGAGCTGAACTAGTCATTGACATGAACAAGTTCAACTTGGACAAAGAATGGTCAGCGGACGTCGGCCTTGACTTTCGACGAACACCTGTAGTGAACGCGCCCAACCGAACAAACCCCGAAATATAATGCAAGCAAGCAACGAAACTTAAATGGTATTTTTATAAGACGAATTAAATATTATTTAGTTCGGACTATGTGTACGACGAGAGCGGAGAATATAGAAGAAGCACGTAATGTTTGACACTCAGTGCTGTCTGCCTACACTGTAAGCGAATTGGCGTAATGAAGTAATAATAATAATTAAAAATTCCCTACAACATTAAAATATGCAACATATTAAAAATTAAAACATAACAACACACAGTCAAACAATCAGCAGCAATTTATATACGCAAGTGTAATAATTGTAGATAGCCTTAAAAGAAAACATAACTTAAACCTATCTAATAATTATAATAATAACAATATATATTATATCAGCGTCTATTATTCAATAGTCGTGTGTCACAAAAAGCCACGTAGACACGACAATGACATTGATACAATTAGTCATAGCTCGGACGGTGTCCGGTCGGAGGCTTTGTGACTGTGACAAATGAATTGGATTACATTAAATACATAATTCACTTTGTATATTGACATGGAGAAATATTAACTATCTTTTTTTTGAGAATATCACAAAATGCTCAAAATGAAGGTGTATACACTAGCAGGCATACCTTTCATAATTGTATTATTCATTAAACATACAGGTAATATAGTAAGTAACCGTAATTTTTTAACATATATGAAACCACCGCTGAATATTAACTCCGCCGCGTCCGGTCGATACACGAAAAACCTTGGTGAAAACAACAATATCGGCTCAAACGATGGTATTTCAGTGGGTATTTCAATTTTAAACGTAACCAAACAATTCCGACGATCGTTTATTTACAACGCGCTCAAGATCAAGAACGGGCGAGTTCGCGAAGAAGCTAGCGATTGAAACGATAGATAACATTTCGAGCGTCGATCGACATGAAACATGAACACGCTTGGCACACGCACACGCACACATACAAACACACCGAATTAGCCGCGGAAGCGCATCCTGTCCTTTCCCGTCCACCCCCACCCCACTGTGGCGCTTAGAAACCAACTCTCGCTGGGGTTGGAATTATTACTGTCTATTTAAGGGGTAATTACTGGTTACGATTCGTATTGAATTTGAATGGGCCCTTCGCGATATTTAATTTTGCATTTCGTATAGGTATAGTAGGAAATAGGTGAGTGAAAACTTTTAATTTTGATGCGGTTACGGTTACAAGTCAATGCTTATTGACTGCTAAGTCAAGGGTTGTGAGTTCGATTGCCATCTAGATCAAATATTATCGTAACGAGCTCGAATATTCAATTAGTATTCCTACTAATTAGTAATAATTTTGATGTATATTAGTACATTAGAAAATACGTAGGTTACAAGAGCACACGTTTTTCCTAATTTTGGAATTCATATCATTCCTCATATGAATTTGTCCCAATATAATATGTATATTATAACGATTATTACAATCAGGGTATGACACAACAAAGATAAATCAAAAGGGGGCGCCAGCGAGTGATGTTATAATAACGATATTGCTCTATTATTACACATCGGAAGTGTGTATTGAATATGTAATGGATAGAGCCATTTGAGAGTCGCTCTCGCGTGGAGCGCGGCGCATGCGACCAGATAATAGTAATTTGTTTTAAGTGCCTATTGCTAGCACTGGAACTGCTCTAGTAATGGAGTCGGCGCTACCACCGGGCACGGCCACTCGAGAGCTGCAGTCTTCGGAGAATTTAGCTCAATGCATATATTATCATAGCTCCCACATGTAGAAAAAATTGCCGATAAACATAAGATCATGTCTTTATTTCTCCGAAGCGTAGGCATAGGAGTGTAGTACCTACAATTATCCCATACGGGACACAATTCCAAGCTCCGTGCTACTACTGGAAATTTACAATTAGAAAACCCAATGATACTTTATGGAATGTAATGTCAGATGAAAGAATGACAAAACCGATAAAAAATGTAGATGCATGCAGGTGCCGAGGGAGACCGAGACTCGCCTATCATAACCGAATAGTCAGATACTGGTCAATGGAGAGACAGAAGTGTGCGACACCGGCTTGAGTATGAAGGGAGAAACGTAGGTAGCAGAAGCTCGTCAGATTTGTAAGTACATATATAACTAAGTATATGGGGATCAGTACTCTCTCCTATTTTGTTAGGGAGCTTGCGTGATACAATAATAATAAAACACAGGTACAAAGCACAGCCGTTCCTTAGTCCTACGGTTTCCAGCCGCTCACGCATCCGTGGAAACGTTTCGGTTTTGGTTTCTCGTACCGTTGGCACCACAAAACGTTGACTGAGACTGGCTTTGGTTAGCATGTCCGGGGCTATAATGACTAGACAACAGATAAATATACATTACAATTAAATATTTCTAAATTTATATTTATTTTGATATGCATCTGTACAATGATCACCTACATATACTCACTACGCAATATTCACACTGGGTGTAAATCGAATTTATAGCCCCCTGTTCAATAGTCAGATCTACTAATGACTGCACCAATAGGTTAGTCATCGATATTAATAATATGTTAACGTGTATTTACAAAAACATGAAATCCACAAAACTTTTTTGTTTCAAATTTCTCTGGGTTTAAAATAAACCTCGCTGCTGGCCCGTATTAATCAACATCAGCGACCAGAAGGCTCGAGGAGGGTTATATTTGGCATCGATCACGGTACAGCGGGTCTTGACTGACAGCGTGTCATCCAGACTCACCGTATCACAATGCGGACATTCAAGAACAACGCTTAATCAATCGATTTTAAACCTTAACTATCCAATAATAGAGATCACACGTGACGCCATCAAGAGGTGCAGCTGAACAATAGCGAGCGAGATCGTATTATGATGGCGGCCACTGTAATTAAAATCTTCATCACAAAGAGGAGATTTCGTAGACATCCAACGATAATAGATCCATTGACAGGGATAAAAATACGTTAGAAGATATGTGCCCAACCAATGTCACTATTAATGTACTAAATAGAGACGCGAGAACGAATCTGGCAATGTCCGTTGTTCGCGAGGTGACTGATATTAGAGCTGACAATGTAATAATTTTACGTAACGAAATTACATCGAGAGATGTGTATCTGACTTAATTAAAAGTGAAAGTCTTTCCTTAGATTGTGGAAGCTTTTGTTGCTGAAATAGATAACAATGGAGAAAGATAGCTTTCTGATGGTGAATGTTTGATGTTTTTTTATGAATTAAATACTTTCTTAAATTTCCGGTAAATATTTTTAAAATACAATGCGACTGTATTTTGTACAATTCCATACATAAATTTTTAAACACACAATTATATAGGTATGTACCTAATTTTACACCCAGACACAGAATAAAGGCTCTTTAATAACAGCTCTATAAGCAAATATTTGTTTCAAGTGAGTATCGAATCTACGCCCTCCGTTCAACACAGCCAATCACTAACCGCAGAATAGGTAAAATATAAACAGAATAAGAGCAATTTGAAACAAAACAATTAAAAACAAACGTATTGGAAAGACAAAGGGCGAGAGATGAAAAGATGAAAACAAAGCGCTGGCTGAAATTCAAATTAAAAGAAACATGTACTGTCCAACTCAGTTAAATTGAATTCAATCCTTTTCAAATCAGATCAGTAATCTGGCTGTATGGATCACTGCCAATAATAGAAATTGTTATATTGAAAAATACGTAGTTTCTCATAGCTGAGTACGTAATATACAGTTCACAGAAAGAAATTATTTAAACATGGAATCTCAATATGTATATTTCTGTCATAATAACAATTATAATTACTATATCATCAGATCTCTCACACAGTAGGCAGAGAGTACCAAGTTTCAATCTCGATCCTTACAGACGTGACGAATTTCTTGTGCTTCATGTGTCACTGTCGTCACACATACAGGCCGACTATGTCTATGTAAATTTAAGTGCACGACAACAGTTTAAAGGTTACGTCACAGATGCAGCATAAACAGAACTTCATGTCACGTATGAATGTCAAAAGCATGCAAATACTGCATTCGGAAGTCAATTCAACTGATTATAGAGTCGATGTGAATATGGGATGCCGGTTCTGCTCACTGATCGTTAGTAAATCATCCCGACTGACTGACATGAGAATTTAACGATGATGATCAAGCAAAGATTACTGAAAGACATTCAGATCATAAAATCACAAACACGATGCTATAGAGCATCGCTTTATGTATGCCATTCATTCCAGAACAGAAAAATATACTTAAATGTATTGTACTTTAATAGCCAGCAACAAAAAAATAACCTTACCATGAATCTACAGCATACATTACAATAACACCCCGTTTCCTTTATTATGTACGACACAGCACGTGACATTGAACGGTTAATTCCGACAGCGGCAGGTGAATACATCTATGACGGAGGAGGGGTAGACGCCCCGGTGAATGTGTGGAAGGGCAGTTAAAAAAGCATGTGGTCATTGATAATTGTGGGACGACAGCGGATATAAAAATGACGTGTTAATAATAACGGTTATAGAACCCTACTACTATTGAAAACGTTCCTTAATTCATAAGTCAAAAGAAAAAATTCAATTTCGTAAATTATGACATGTCCGTATGAACATAGTGATGAATAAATATGAGGCACGTCAGATTTATAAGGGAAGATATATTTAGCACTTGATGTTTTCTGTTTGAAGCGCGAGGAATCACACGTGAAGATATAATAATAATTAATTAATTCTAAATTTCATTGGAGGAAAGGTCTTTAAGTGATAGCAACAGCTATGAAGACTATCTGAGTGCTAGTTACACGCATGCAATGTGTAACTAAAAGTGACATCATTTAATAGTAAAGAAACAAGTTAAGTTACGAAATCACGGTCCGCTTATTGTGAAGTATTATATTACCGAAAACATTCATAAGCTGACGTTTATATATTTAGAAGAAAAAAATAAGGTTTTTTTTTTCATAAGTTTCTAATAAACAAGTCAACGCTATAAAATCGTTATAATCATTAAGTGGATCAGCCGCAACAGTTACGTATATCAACATATCAAAAACATTAAAAGAAAAGTTCGAAACAATCTTAATATTTTTGGAAGAAAAAAATATTTTTATTCATATAAACGTCCCCACGTTAATGTACTCCGTGCACACCGGCAAGTCTTCCAAACATGAAACGATAAAATCTTATAGAGGTAGACGCGAAAGAACAAATCAAGAAGAAGTAAAGAAAAAATAATATAAACCGACTACGCATTCTTCAAGATTAACCGCACAAATCAGTTTGGAGGTTAGCGAGACGACGCCGCGTACAACTCACGAGCCGGTCGTCGCTGGGAAAGAGTCAAACGAGGCCGCGGAGCGACGTGTGTACATACGATGCTGCTATCGAATTAACATTTATTTCCTATGCTCATTGGAAATTGAAAAATTTCATGCTCACGGAGGGTTGTAAAATTAGCGCGATAACAGATGGTTTCATGCGTAGATTCGTTAAAGAAGTAATAGATGTCACTATTATTAAATAGGTAGTAAATAATTATATCATTAAAACAGTCTATAATAATTCAGGAAAAACAACTAAATACAAAAAGTCCAGAGTTTATTGCATTGACAACAGCAGGAAATAACCTTTCTAGAGGAGAGCATCAAGACGTAGACTGAATTTTTATTTCGCCTTTTGCATATGACTTTGTTCATTTGCGTGGGAATAAATAAAGATGTGGGTCGAATAAAGATAGAGAATGTAAAGATTACGACGTACATATTACTATCTATATAAATGGTAATTTATCGTATATGCATATGGAAAGCTATTTCAGCAATGAACGATTCAATGTACGAAGCACAGTACATTTTAGCGCCATAAAACGATATTGCTGACGTAGATGCGTTTACACAGTCCGGACCGGTGCCATTCTTTGCTCTTAAAAGGAATGCGTAAAACAGTTGTTTCTTTGTTGAGCGCAGTCACACATTCAACAAATAAAGAAATATGTACACGCTGTTTATTATATGCAACAAAAACATCTCGTTAATTACGGAAAAAGATGTAAAGATATTGTAATCGTGTAATTAGGTTTCATATGCTGGGGAAATATTTAAATGATAAGACTTTAGCTAGGTAATTTAAACAAAAAATTGTATGAGCAAATATGTTATGAGACCAATATTAATTATTTAATACGTGTCCATTGATTTTGGTGATGTAAACGAAAATGAAAAAAATGAATGAAACGGGCAAAATATATTACAGTCAAAAGATGATGTGAACTGATCCAAATTTAATCTGGTATTTTCGGAAAGGCGAGAAGGGTGGCTTGTAATTGCTACGGATATTCGACATCCTAACGAAGGAAAACGACTCAAATTGTGGCTGTCTAAATATAGAAAATGACTTTGCTAATGACTGGTTATAATGTTGCATCCCGAAACTGTATCCATGGTTTTCAAATTACGAATAATTAAGATAAAATATACTGGCTAGTACAATCCCGCGTACGCAAAGTACTCATTGGCGGAAAAGAGTTTATTCATGAAAATAAAATAGAAAATACAAATATATCGTTTACCTGAAATTAGCATTAGTATGGAGGACAACACATATATACATACATATTTGCTGTCAGCGACTAAACATGAATAATATAAACACAAATTACCTGTATTGTATTGACACCCACATAAAATGTGACATTGAGCGCCAATTGGATAAACGTAACTATTATTAGCGGACCAGGAAAATATTATCTTGGCTTGTCGTGCTGTACCAATGAGTACAGATATTGTTATATGAGAAATGGCAAACTGTAATTAAAGAACACAAATAAAGGCAATGATAAAAGAACGAGAAATCCAAAAGAAACCGAACTGGATGTATGAAATTTCAAAATGCGATTTTGGAGAATTCATGAAAAACATAAATTTGATAATGGTGCATGTTTTAAAAGCATCAAACATCCTCATACATAAGTATTATGCGTCAATTTTCGTAGTATTTGACAAGACAAATTAAAACAGCAGAAGGATCCAAAGCGTGCCATGGATGGTCATATTTTTATTTCAATACAACAGGAGGTTGGTAAGGATAAAAATAGAGGAGCCGGCTAGCGTACCCTGCACTCCCATAGGCAGAATGGCGAATTATCACGATTGAGTCTGGCACATGTGCCGCAGCGCGGCGGGGGTGACCTCATCTCGACAAATGGTAGCCGTGACACATCGGCTCGGCGGTTATGGCTTGTAATTGTTTGTGGAATTGTATGTTTAGATAAATTTGTATTGTTACTATATGCGATTGAAGTAAACGTACGTATAGTTGAAATAATGTTAATGGATTAAAGGATTGAATAGAAGAATTGAAGACCTGCTTGCAAGATTTAATATTGCTATACTATCGGAGCTTATGACGATCATCAAAGCGAATAATAATTTGGGTTGTCACGTGTACAACCTATATTTTAGTTATTAAAATGTAACAGAGCACAAGAGAAATTTCTGTTACTGACTGACTTAGGTCTTTACCACTCTAAAAGCACATATCAAGCTACAGCTAAATTTGGCTTTGGTACATTGAACTTCTATGAATTACAAGTTTACTGTAGGAACTCAGAAGTCACGTAAGTGAAACAACAGGCAAATATTTAAAAAATCACTGAAACCGATAAATACGTATTGGGTTCCTGTTAAAATTAAAATAGTTTTTTCGTACGTGCCTACAACAGGTTTCATAAATCGAACATTAAAATGATGACATCCCGTTTGTGAAACGATACAAATATAAAAATCGATTTTCGCGTAGTTTATGTTATAAATGTAAAAGATAAAGGTGTATCGAAAAAACATTGACATGTAATAAATTTTCATTCGGTCGTTACGTTAGGCCCGTTTCAATAGTGTTTCTGGTGCACATCACCGGGGTTATTTCAAGTGAATCTAATTTAGTACTATTTTGTATGCTTTCTAAATCGCGGCGGCATCTTGTTACAACATTCTCGAAGTTTCGAAACACAACGGATCGAACGTTAAAACATCAATGTATCTGACACCAACGACGATGTCGTGAACAAACGATTGCATCAAAGAAATATCAATAAATAACGTGTTGAAGGGACGCCGTCATCATGTCCAACATATGACGTACGTACATCATACATACAACGAACCCTATGAGATACCGAAAAGAGGAAAAGAGTAAATAGACAAAAGCTGAACTAGAAGAGGTGGAAAGGTAGTTGACAGAAACTGATTAAGAAACGGCCACGCGATCATTTTAAGTTATGATTTTATATTGTGGAATACTATCCATCATCATTAGACACCAATCCACAATTGAACTTAGTTACATAATATATTATTATTTTTTATATTCAGCCTGACAAGCAGGCAGACGGGTTACCTGATGGTAAGTGGTCACCGTCGCCTATGGCCATTCGCAACACCCGAGGGATGGCCAACGCCTTAATAATATTAATATAAAATAATAAAAGATTTTATTAATTTATATCACAATATATATGTATAGTACCATGTCGAATAGACGTAAAATTTTGAAACACACAAATCTCTTGTGACATTTATAAGAACATAAGAAACAAGAACTTTAGAGTATGCAACAATGTTTATTCCGCGGTACATCAAAAACAAAATCGAAGCTCTTAAGAGGCTCAGCACGGCCAGGGCTGCGGGCGAGGCCGATAATAAGTTAAACGAGATAGGACGTGACAGATCACCCGTAAGTATGTATTGTTGTGTGTATAATTATGGCGTTCCATCAAGCGGCCGCGCTTTGATAAGATCCTGTTTAAAGTGTAACTCTAACGGTACATCAGACGCAGGTCGATAGGAGCTAAAGTACGGGTGGAGTGGGTCCCCCATTGATGCATTCCTGAACTACTATATAATATGTGGGACAGATGGGTGCGTTCTCGTTTCTCATTTCCATTTTAGACAGCGACACGAATTCGAGACGAGTTCGTTCGCTCTTGGCTTTATTAAAGTTCTAAAACTATTCGACTCAACGAAAGATGTACATAAATATGCGGGTATACTCACATGTTCGGACAGCATGTAAAAAATTACGTCGTTTTGTTTTCAAAAATTTAAAACTTAATGCATTACAAAAACATTTTTATGGGACGTAAGCTACGTATATCTGAAGATCATGAGACGTTGAAATTTAGTAACAGAACAATATCTAAACATATTTCAGCTTACCGAATTACTCATTTTTATAATGATAAATTTCGATTTGTTAGAAATTGCCTTTTAATTTTAAGTACGTCTTTTATAAAAGATGAATAAATAATATTTACGCGAGAAAAATCGCGTGTTACACATATTACTTATTATACCAACCGTTTTCCTTATATTAAAACTACCTAATTATAAAGTATAGTAACTTCACGCCTGTAATCCCCGAAGAGGCAGGCAGAGGAATGCAGAACCACTCCCACGTTTCACCAGTTACTTTTACGTCCCATTATGGAATA
>DWTO01001517.1:0-16062 GCA_018244755.1 Jemadia pseudognetus
GGTCGTGTTGGTTGCAAGGGCGACGGCCGATCTAAAGTTCCTGGGTTCGAATCCCGGGTCGTGCACACAGATTTTCTAATTTAGATTCTCTAGTAGTGGCTCGAAGTCTGGAAATGTGCCTTAAAATGAAACACCGTGTTATTGACAAAATTTGTACTGATACTATGCATAAAACCGCGATAGCAAAAGCGTACAAGTAGTAGGTGAAGTCTTAAAAATCTAAAGTATCTGCAAGCTTACAACCTTAGCAGAACGAAGTTGTTCGTGTCGAGCAGTAAAGCAGACCGGCTCTTAACATAGCTACGTGATAGAAGTAATAAATCAAGCCACGTTACTGTCTCCAATTCGCATACGACTTAGCGGAACCTTTTGGGTTACTGTCTCACTCAACCTGCAATTCGTACGCCATGAAAATTTATAGTTCACGGCAAAATCCGCTTATTCGAATGTTTTGCCTGTCTTAAATTAACATACCTATTTTGCTTAAAGTTCTTTTAAATTTGTCAAAGTAGATACAAACGTAATATCACGCCTGTAGTCCCCAAAGAGGTAGGCAGGGGAGTGAAGACCACTCCTACGTCTCACTAGTTACGTTTACGTCCCACTACGGAATAGATGGTCAGTCTCCATGCACACATTGTCTATTAGTGCCTCGGAGTCTCAGGCACCGAAAATCTAATTCAGAAAAATCTTATAGAGCCTGACCCGGGATTTGAACCCAGGACCTCCCGATCGGCAGTTTCCCTTGGAACCAACACGACCAACGAGGAAGTCACTAAGAATTCCAAATTAGAAAAATCCAATAGTAGCCGGTTTGGGGATCGAATCTAACACCTCTTGCTTAGCAGTTACTCTTGCAACTACTCGACCTAATCGGACCTACCCAAATTCTTTTATACTGAAAAAGATTGTTGAAGGTAAAATAATACCTGTGTATTTATAAAAGTTAATATCGTACTTATTTGGTTTTTATAAAAAACTGGAACAAACTCATAAAATTTCAGACATAAGGCTGACCGCGGTGGTTTTCGGAGAGAGAAGCAGAGCGCGCGGCGGCCACAAACACCCCCTGTCGATACAACTTGGCCAACTTTCAAATTTGTGGGTTGGCACTTTCAGCGTTGCCGGTGCTCACCCTCTGCTAGTGCACTAAACAGCCCTTGCGTATTGAGGACATTGAAAATTTAAATTACACATAACATAACACTTGTGCATATTACCCGAGGCAGAGGAGTTCAGTTGTAAAATATATGTAGTTTCCGCTTTTCTTCAATTACGCTATACATTCCATGGGAATGAGCCTATTGCCATACACTAGGAACAAATCAACTTACACGAAACTTTACAACTAAACTAAAAAAGTAATATTAAAAGCATATTATTTTGTAAACTTCAATACAACAAAGTAATTTGTAGCCCCTACAGTTAATATGTAGGTACGTATCTAGTTAGAGATGAAAAATTCTAGTTAGAAAAATCCAGTAATACCCGACGCGAGATTTCAACCAAAGGCTTCTTGATCGGCAGTCGCGATTTTATATGTAAGTAATATGCGGAGGCAGTTCATATGTAAACTATATTTATGGTTGATTAATTATTATATTTAGGTTTTTATTTACAGCATACGTTTTCACTTAAGTACTCGATGTTTCTTAAACCGTGGTAAGTGTATATTTATAAGCTTAATAAAAAGATGATAGTTTCTCATCGTATTCAATTATATAATTTCCTTTTCAACGTTTGAAACAAATGACGTTATTATGCATGAGAAAACGCAAGGTATAATTAGTTTCAATGCCCATCAAAGGAACCACTCTAATATTTAAAACCCCTTATCAAAATGATTTTCGACAAACACAGTTCTAATATTTATAAAAAGCTTAAAAGATGAACTTGTTTACTTAAACATACTCGTAAATATTTTAGTACTCTACCAACAGTGTTATTTTTTATTCTATTTTTAAATAAACGTTTACTTTATTGTTTTGTAATTACACGTAAAGGAAGTACCTTTAGAACAAATATGCAAAGGGAACAATCTCACAACACAATATGTATTTTCGTAGTTAGTGGAATTTCTGTCGAATATTTTCAACCGGTCTTTTAGACGGTAACAATCGGAGACGAATGTTTAGCGTGCTCGCTGAAGCACGGTAATGTATGTATATGAGAAATTACCACTAGAGGTCATTGATCCGAGTGACAATCACGCTTCGTGTTGCTAAATATTCTGATCGATTGCGAGCTTTGGCTTTAAGTTCGAGCTGTATATCGAATAATGTATACCAAATGTTTACTAATAATATCATGACGCCTGTAATTCCCGAAAAGGTAGACAGAGGATTGTAGTACACTCCCACGTTACGTTTACGTACCATTATGTACTGGATGGTGAGTCTAATGCCATACACCGGACACTTATCCAGGCACGAGTCACCACTAGAAAACTGTTAGAAAAGTCAGATAATGGCCACTAGAGGTCCCAGGACTGCTCGATCGGCAGTCGCGCTTGCTACCAACACGACCAACTACCAATATTACCACTACCAACGATATTCATTATTTACACTTACATACGTATATAAGTTATATTGAAATAGTCAATAAAATCAAAGTATAATACAGGGAAAGGCGAAGATAATCCTCAGATGTACCTGAGATGTATCGTTTCTTCCGACTTAATGTGTGTCTATTGTCGAACATCCTCCAATTTAGACAAATCTACATAAATGATACACTGAAGTTAACCTCTGGAACGATCTATTAATTAGTGCTAACAATATTCACTGCTTATTTATTAAGATCAGAGAATGCAAATAGACAGAGCGACGTGGGCGAGAAATAGGATAAGAGAATAAGTTAGGTAAATAAGATAGGTTCTAACGGTGCCTTTTCTACAGAGCTTATAAATTTGGGAACATACGCTGTACCCTCTAGATTTCATACTTGTAGACCATGTAACTTTATCCTTCGTGTTCATTCCTCCTTTACATGTAAATATTCATTACATCGCGGAAGGCAGACCTACGCATTTCTTAGGAACTGATATGTTCCTCCGTCATTTAGCTAGTTGCTAAATATTTATTTTTTTTCTCCACTTTTTCTTTAAAGGTCTTTGTCTCATTAACGGTAACATTAAAAAGTGTTTGTCTCATTAACAGCCTGACATTAACAGCTTTACTGGACAACAGTGACAAAGTAAGAGAACTGAATCAAATTTGAGACCGGGAAGACATCTGTGGTATTTCGATTCGCGGAAGGAAATTAAAGGTCCAAGTTGTTTCTCCAATTCCAAGTTTAAGTAAACCACATATTCAGGTAAAGCACACCCATTGTGAGCACCAGATCGAGATGGTATACTCAGCATGGAAAGAAAAAATAGTTGACTGTAGAAAAACGATAGGTTCCTGTTAACTCGAAGGTAACTGTAATTGCAATGACAATGTCTAAGCCCTGTTTCATTGACCTTACTTCACTTCGTCGTTTTAAAGTAGTGTACTAAAGTAGGGCGTAGGTGTGTGGCCGTCTCAAATTAATTTAGTCAGTCGCCTTAGGTATTGGGCTAAGGACGGTATCTCTAAATACAGCGATATTGAGCAGGTTCCAGAGTCTACACGTTACCATGTAAAAGCTTCTCGTACCTGTCCTTATGCAATATGTAGTAGCCGAGAGAAGGCCTCGGGCAATCTCATATCGTCTCTATTTTGAATTTGTATACCAACAAACATACACAATTTAGGCTTTCTAGGCGACGATTGCAAATAAACCTACAAAAAATATTGTATTGAATTATATGTATAATTATACACTTTTGTATTGTATTATTATACACTTATTGATCACATACTTAATGACTACGTAACGTAACATCACGCCTGTAATACCCGAAGAGGTACACAGAAGAATGTAGTAAGTATATTCCCACGATTCACCAGTTACGTTCACGTCCCACTATGAAATAGTTGGTGGGGACTATATTATACATTACTACTAACTATATTACAGTTAATGACTATATTTAAATTGTAACATACACACAGAGGTGTAGATGTAGAATATGCTACAATAAATTATACTCTATTTATCGTAATATAATTTACCATCTGTAATATACAACTGAAATCATCTCGTTTTGAATATGGAACATATTATTCATAAATATTACCTTCTCCGACTATTTATAATTGAAAGCATCTTATCTTGGAAACGAGTAGGGATATTTATAAATTTTGCGTTCCTCAAGCATTAGTGATTTACTTAAAATATGTCTTGAATTATTGTCATTTAACCATCTATTCACGGGTGGAACGTGGGAGTGTACTGTACTCCTCTGTCTACCATTCGAGAAATACAGGCTTGATGTTGTTATATTACGTCTTGCATTATTCGTGAGTAGATAAATCTAAATCTATTTTAATATTTTGCAATTACGTAAAGGCCACTTGCATCATAAATTAGATGAAGTCATTTTCGTATACATATGAAACTGAACGGCAGCGTAGTTGAAATATATTGAAGTGCGCGGATGCGGTCGAGCCGGCTCCGTGCGGGACGGCAGGAGACAGCGCTAAGTGGTGCGGCGCGACGATAATACGTCAAACCACGAGCTGCGGCGCGCCTGTCCGCCCCAAATTAATAGCATTGTATTACGCGTCCGCCGTACTGCCTCTGAGGGCTCTCGATCAAAGCTTAGCCTCATCCAACAGCTGATATTTCGAACATATCGTGGAATACAGCTGCATCTATCAATAATATCAACTTAAATAAGTTTCAATTGCATCTTTCACAAATATCATAATATCATCATCAATTTTTTTGATTTCTAATCCGTTGAGTACAGAGTTAGTCTTGTGATAATAACAACATTACAGCAATATTGCAGATAATAATAATATGGCAGTAGCGTAAGCGGTGCGAGGAGCAGTGCTCTGCGATCCCCAACCCGCATGCCCAGAGTGGGGATTATGGGCATAGTCTCTCAGGAGAGGTTTAAGTCCAGTCGTGGACTGCAGTAGGCTGATGATGTTGCGCTGCTGATTCTATCCCGAATTAAGCCGAGAGTCGAAGATATCAAACCATGAACATTGAAATGATAACAAGTTCTGATTCAATATTAGCTTTTAATGATACTGCTCTGGGCTGACATTACCTTGTTGATACCAAAGCTTGTCAAGTTGTTACAGAAAATATAATAGGATATACAGTATCGTCCATAAACAAAGCGTCTCGAGATTTTCTACATTGATTGAAAAATTATAGACGCAGCATTATTTATTACGCGAACATTGAGATCAATCGCTCCTCGGTACGTGGAACATACACGATGCAAAAACCAATCTCTTGAGTGGCAACTTTTATCGCAACTTACAACATGATAAATACATTTCAAATTAGCTGGCAACTTTTTAACTTTGAGTGGCAACTTTATATCGACACTTAGGTAGGTACTACGTACATGATAGGTATGTTTCAAATTACATGCTCCTTTTTCATATTTTATACTGATCTACATACATCTATCTTCGGGGATTACAGGCGTGATGTTACGTATGATTATATGAATTTAACTCACCCATCCATATGTTCAGTCAGTAATGTTTAAAAAATATTTAACAGCAGTATTTAGAAAAAAGACTAGATAATATCTATATGAATTTTTTTCAACAGTTGGTACTAGCGCGGCATGTCGGAGGCCAGGCCTTAATTAATAAGTCTTTTTGTTGTTCTTATCTAGATTTTCTATCTTTTGCTCGACGGAAATTAATTGATATTCAATTTTCTTTGGCTCAACGAAATCTTGAATGTTTTGTTCCCAATTAACATACCATCACGTCTGTAATCCCCGAACAGTAGGTAAAGAGGGGTACTACACTCCCATGTTTCAGTAGTTAAGTTTACATCCCATAATGGAATATATGGTGATTCTATTACCATAAATCGGGCACATATACAGACTCTAAGTTTCTTTAAGAAAATCTAAGTTACAAAAATCCAACAGTCTCCGACCCGGGATTTGAACCCAGGACCTCTTAATTGACAGTCCCGCATGCATCCAACTCAACTAACGAGGCAGTCGATTGTTCCAGATTATTTGACTTTTTCAGACAAGATGGTGGTCATACACTGTTTAGATAAATTATACAAATAAGTTAAAGATAATTCCCAGATCGATCTCACAGAAAACATTACCTCGTCAGAAAATGTACCGGCGCTATACGAGACGCTGAAATTGTGTGGCAAAGCTGATTAACTCGCTCCGAAACCCTCAAGGCACAAGGAATTAACACAATACCGAATGCGTTCTGTCTCCCATTCTTCCAACCCCCTTAATGAGTATTAAGGTAAGTCCGTCGGATGATGTTCCAAATAAAAGTAGTCACAATCGTATACTTAAGTAATACACTACTTATTTAAATGTCGTTTATTTATATTCATTTATTCAGTTATTGGTAGAAAAAACTTTTTGGACTGACATATTTAATGAAACTTCATGTATAATTTGTATCTAACCGTCTCAATATAACTTATGCCAATAGGCTCACCTATTCCATGATGGGACTGAAACGTAGCTGGGGAATCATGGGAGTGTACTACATTCTGCCTACCTCTTCGGGGTTACAGGCGTGGTGTCATGTCAATATAACTTACCTATATAAAGGACGTAAATAAATCGAACGTAATAAATAAATAAAAATAAATAAATTATAACTATAAATACGTCGTACGAAATGTCATTTTTTTTCATTACTCGTAACACAAATCTCGATAAGGTATTATTAATAAAGCATAGTCGGCTCCATTGAACTGTTTCAACACATTATCACACAGACATTAGCCGAATACTTGGCAATATCACATGAAACAGTGCCAGTGTCGTACACAATACACTACACAGCAAACTAAAATGACAAGCGTCGCAAGGACAAGTGTCACATGTGATTGTAGATATCGTGCGCGATATTAGCGTTACAATCAATCACCGCGTGGCCGTGACACGGAGGTAATTACGAGTAGGAGCGACCCTGCGGGAGTGCGCATCCGAATACTCGTATTGCTGTTATATATCTACTTTGTTTTGTCTTAAAACGGAACAGATCTCGACAGTTACGTTACTCGTTAAACAATCAAGCTGAGTGGTTGAGTTGAAGTGACGATATACGCAAAGTGACTGGTAGCAACGGTTGGATACGAAGAGCTGAATCCCAGTACCGTGCTATTGGGGAGGCCTCCGTCCAGCAGTGGACGAGGATAGGCTGACGATAATTATAATAATTACAAACGCTAGATGCTATGGCAGACTGTCATAGTTATTCTAGGCTATCAAATTCAAATACATATTATTCAAAATTGGTTCATTAGAACACTTTTTGTACGTCAACAGGAAACTACCACCGCTTCGGAAAAGGCCTCGCTATGGGGACGAATTGAATGAATTAAACTCCATAAATCATCGTTGTAATCACAACTCAGTAACTGATGATTACTGAACTAGATTATCACTGCTATGCTAGACCATTATTTATTTTATTTTATGTTTTATTATTGTTACGTTAGACTTTAACTATTATGTTAGTCCATCTAGTGTAGTATGGTATGTTCATATTACTATTTCACGCTTTCGGTGCTCCATTTTTCCAATAAATATTATCACACTAAAGTCATTATCAGAAGAATAATTAGTGTTTATTATTACGAACATAACATCGCCCGTAGATCGTGAATCTTCTTAATTACCGGCAATGTTGAGATAAAGCTTTTAACGAGTTTTAATTAACAAGTTTGAGAACGTTGCGTGAAATACTTAACAATCGGGGTGGATATTGTTTTTTTTGTGTTGCGGTTTATGCGGTGTTTTAAACAGAATTATTAATTGATGGCGCTCTACACATAAATATATCACATTATAAGTTTATATAATTACTGCCGTAGAGTGTATACAATTAAGTGATTAGTCAAATTATCAATTAGTGCCTATCGTAAAAGAAAAGCATTTTATAATATACATTTATACCAGTAGCAAATAGATAAATTATTATTGAAGGGCTTTAATAATTCTTGTATTAATAGAATACGAGCATGAACCTTAATATTTAGGTATAGAAGTCACTGTGAACTAACCGTTCGCTTGACTACCTACAGTTGCTAATTTGCGACAACCTGATTTAGTACTACGTTCAAAATTATTCGATTCGATGAAATCATAAAGTAAAGGCAATGCCTTAAATTGTATTAAACTTAAATATCAAAAGTATATTGAAATGAAAATAATATACACGAATAAATATTTGTCTATTATATTGAATAATGATTTATTATTAGAAGATAGGCAAATTCGAAATTTATATATTAGTTATCATTTCCAGAAATGTTAAGGAGAATTTATATAATTTCACCAGTTATGTTAGACATACGTATACCCTTGACCCTACGCGAACATTGATCCTCGGACCTCTCAATCAGCAGTCACGCTTGCCGCCAGTGGACCAACAAGGCAGTCTTATTAACAGTTAATTACCATAATTTTGAATTACTGATACATAATCACTAATAGAAAACGATCAATAGTTCTACCACCTATATGTATATACATCGAAGTTGGTAATGCGTTATACATTGTACCGAAAACTAAAGTACAATACAATAAAACCGAAAGCTGCTTATCCGCACAACATCGGAGGACAGTTTGAATATGAACAAATGAGTGGTAATTTGCGCCGGTCCGTATCGTCCGATGCGGAGCAAATGTGAATATCAAATGAGTATTTAAGCCACCCATTTGGATCACTCACGGCCGATGCCAATCATTTCCAAATGGATGCTTGCGGTCTTCGCTCTGCGACTGTTAATTGCCATATCTCTCTATTGGGAATTTGTGCAATTCATTTTTCGAACTTTCAACACTTTAGCTTATGACAATTCCATATAAAATAATGTTACCGTTTAAATACTTATGTTTACTTTAATCTAAAAACAAAGTTAATGAAATGTAGCTTAAAAGAAATTAGGGAGACCTTCACTAATCGCTTAGTAAAATTCCCAGTTAACACAAAATTTCTAATATTATTCGAATGTTGAATCTGCGACGACAACAAACAAAGAAATAAAGAAAACTGATCAAATAGCATAAGCGCAGGTTACAATATGGCCAAAACTTTGATGCGATAAACCATCCATCGACAAATTGCATTGTAACAATGGCCGTCAAAGTAAAACCGAAGAAGTTCATGTTCCATTAGCGAAAAAGGGAGAAGATTTGTATAGCGAAAGTTTGTCGTGGCAAGTTGGTGTAATGTCTTGATCTTGGACAGATTGAATACATTGGAGGCGAGCCGGAACTAAAGGGTCTTATTGTTATTCACCCCTCTGAGTGTGACATCCAACTAGCCAACATGCTTAAACAAAGTGGGTTCATCGCTTTGGTTGATTTAAACAAAGGAACATATTTTCAGTATAGCCTTTGTAAACTCATGTTGTTTATATCAATCCCAATTCAACGAACAGCTCTTTTTATTGTATAACTAATTGAAAACAGTTAAATTTTCTAAAATAAATTATACCAAATATTATTTTTACTACTGTCGTAGACGTCTCTCCCTAATAACAATAAAATAATTGATGCTTGAAACACAACAATAGGTAATATAAGTCGAAAACATTTTTCTTACAGCGAATAGTAGCGAGATATCGAAGATGCCTCCACGAAATATATGTCATTAAAGATTTGTAGCCAAGAAATTGTTTCTGTCTTCGGTGTTTCCGCAATACATTCCGCGGTATTATTAAATTTCACGTATGGCTGATCAGAATCGAGCAATGAAATACTCTTAAAATGAGAAAGGGGTGCCATGATTCATTACTTATCTCACAAACATAAATGTGTATTCGAATTAGACGCCATAACTTGTAAAAGAAATAATCCAAAGATAATATTATTATAATACAGGAAATTGTAGCGAATAACATTATTTTCTTTGCAAAATATTTGTTAGTGCTGTGTTAGTATTTTCTTAAGTAAGTACTAGTAAACCGCATGTGAATCTAATATACGAAATGTGTACTGAAATTTAACGAATTGTGTGCTGTGTTTTATATCGAATAAATTGAAAAGGTCACGATAAGATATAGAAGCTGTAAACTTGATTACGACATTGAAAGAAAGAACAAACACAATAAGAAAATCAAAGGAAAAGTCGTTTGTACTGGTATTTATGTGCTTAGTGAAAACATTTTATGTAAGTTGTTCTTAAATATTGAGAACATTAAAAGATAAGGGCATTTTGTGATTTAAGATAATTAGAGATCCCATAACCCAAAGAAGTAGAGGAGGGTAGTTACACTCCCACGTTTTACCAGTTAAGTTTACGTCCCATGATGATATCGGTGAGGCTATTGCCACACACCGGGCACGTATTCAGACTCCGAGCTATTATGAGAAAATCTAAATAAGAAAATTCCAATAGTGCCTGACCAGGGATTTGAACCCAGGACCTCAAGTTCAGCAGTACACATGACTTGACGAGAGAGCCAGGCACTTTTTAGTTGATCTAAATAAAAATATACGTACGGATCCATCGCAAAATCATAATCATATAACAACAACTATATAGGAACAATAAAATAACAATAGTAATTTAACAAAAATGAACGTACTTTAGAAGTGATCAAAAGAAACGTGTAAGTGCTTACGTAAATAAAATAAGAAAAATCTCTTAACTCGTACATTGCTTACTGAATTGAAATCGCTACATAAAATCAAGTAAAAAGGATTCCATTCAATTGTATAAAGCAGGAGAGGAGAGGAATTGGAGCGTCGGCGCCGTGACGCCCCGCGCTCCAACTTTGACAGTGTATATGACCCGTGTAATGGCGCCTTAAACTAAATAAAGCTTTGCATTTGCCGACTATAACGCGTTCTCCTGCTTTGTTTTTACGCGACATCACATATTCGAATAAAGAAACAAATGAAAGAAACGTGAAATACGAAAGGATTTTTCAGTCTTTAAGTTTGCTAGAAATATTAGTTTAATGAACAATGAGTAAAAATTACTCATAACACCGAATGTTGATATTATAATTATGGCCATATAACGAATGATGCTATTTAAAATAAATCACAAAATAAA
Organism: Jemadia pseudognetus; assembly: GCA_018244755.1. Lineage (NCBI taxonomy): Eukaryota > Metazoa > Arthropoda > Insecta > Lepidoptera > Hesperiidae > Jemadia > Jemadia pseudognetus. Next base: position 11,124 of record DWTO01001517.1, read on the forward strand.
ACAGACGGATTACAAAAATGTATGTTATACATAAATATATCTAACATACACGTATCGTAGACAGAATGTGATTGAAAAATAATTGCACGTTTTTGCTGAAATTGTTAGTAACGTTAATAGAATTTAGAAATATAAAGGTTGAACAAGAAATAACCTTTCTTAATAAAGATTTTCCGACAAACAACGAGAAGGTTTATCCCACAAACGATATATCATTATTCATCAAGAAATGCCAAGCTGGAATATCAGAGAATTTCATGTTTTCTATTTAATAAAATTTTATAGCGATGATATTTTAAGGTTGTTATTATAATGTTAATTAATGTTAAAGATATATTTTTTAATAAATGTACCCTCCAATGTAACAAAATCCTGTTAACTTAAGCAGTATTTTCGCTTTAATTACATATGTATATTTTCTAATATATGTCTATTGGGAATAAAATATTTCCTTTTGATGTTTTTATTGGTTATCGATTCATTCAGATGTACTTTAAGACAAGTTTATAAGCTAGCTTGTTATTTGTGAGACGTACTATTTTAGTTTGCTAAGTAATACAAATAAATCTACCTAATACGAATATACGCAGCAACTATGTTTGTAAGTATTTGTTATCATCCATGCGGGGAGGAAGTTTACTACGGATGATTTATTACTACAGTATAAGTCTTAAAACAAACAAAGCTTACAGAACACTAAGCACACCTCAAAATATTCTTAGGTTACACAGACTGTTCGTTATGTAGAAATTCCGTTGAAAATATACACCAGTATTTTCTAAAATTAATGGGAAATAAATTGGTGCAGTGTATTTCTACAAAGTTTTAAAAACTATATACCTACATGTGTATATAACTGCTTCAGGAGATATGTATAAGATTCATGTTTGCGGACTATAGTTAATCGATAACATTTGGAATAATAACGAGCAATACCGTATCAATCTTGAGATTATGTTAGATACTAGCGTGATTTAATATAACCGTGTTGTCTGGTCCGCTGATGGAACAATTCGCGCCGTAGGCAGATTTGTTCGGTCCAATAACAAATGTAAATTCATACGAGATATCGAGTGGCCATCCTTTCGGCTGAGTAGATATGCAAATGTGTTGCTCACAACCGAAACTCCAATGGCCGTCCACTAGCGTTTGTTTGCCTCACATTATTTGGTTCACTTACTTTGAAAACTTTATCGATGTTTCCTAGAATTTTAAACTCCTAATTGCGAAAAATAAATAATTGGAGTTCGTAACAAAATATATTTTGAAATAATAGCCAGTCAATAATTCACTTGTATTTTCTTAATTAAAATTACACACAATGGACAGGAAGCATAGCTGAATGAAATAATATTAATAAAATATATACGGAGCAATCTCATAACAGCAAAATTGAGGGGTTAACCTTCTGTATACACAATCGGCAGGAGAAAAACAAAGTAATTCAGATTTGGCCCACCATCGGAAACTCGCCGAGCACACATTACGTTACGATGTGTAGGAAAACACGGATGTTTATTTCATAAGATGTTTACCCTCACCATCTCCAATATTTGTGAGACTACACATTCGTGTATTAAGATTACATGTAAAAACAATTTATTACGCCAGCACTAGTCTACCACTACCTTACTACTGAGAATATAGTATGAGATATCTGTGGCCACGAATAAATAGTAATACGCTCAAAACTAATGATATGTGTTTATTGCAATTACTTAAAATGCTCAGAGAGATTACAGGGAAAAACACAAGACGGATAATAAGACAATCATAAGATGGATCAAGAAAAAAATACGTAAAAAGTATTCGTATTGAAATAAATATTATAGATATGGTGTTTTCAGTTACGTATTGTACAAGTATCTCATTCGTATATCACTTTTTGCTTTGTGTTACTTGTCGGAAGTCTACACGTGACAGAATTGCAATTTGCAACGTCTTTGTCATGCGAGTGTTGTTGGATAAAGGGTCAAACGGAGACCAAGATCCAATTAAAACTGCCATTACTTTCATATCATTATTGAAAACAAAGTAAAAATACACTAGGAACAATAACAAAAATATAAAAAGTATTATGAAAAACGTCCTAATTAACATTTACATAATAACCTGGCAATTACACGTCCTATAAAAGGGACTATTTACCGAACCGTGGCGTGGAGGCTCAATCAAAGTTTAGCAATCATCGCACCTACCTAATCTCCAGGGTAACAATGTAACAGATATCGAAACCTTTGGCGGGTCGCAGTAACCCGCCGGCTTTCATATGTTATAACAACATATGGAACACGTATCCAACACAACCCGCATATTGAGCGTGTGTCAAACGACCAGGACGTTTCATCACGATCGTATCATATATGTTGAAACCAACAAAGGACAGGTTAATCGAGTTGATATTGTATGAATGGAAAAAGCGGTTGGACACAGAGTGTTCCCCGTTAAACAAATTACATAGTGCAATCCGAAATTAAAAGTTCTGAATTTTTCGTATCGTTTTAATCTTTTTCCGAAAATGTGTATGGAGTTCAAGTCTCACATAATACTAACGACGACTTACCTAAATGTATGAATAAAATCTATACCGTTTTTTATATGAGAGTTGACCGATACTGTTGTAGTCTTATTTACGATACTGATATGCAATTGACATCCCATTTGTTACAATAGTGGCCATGTTGGTTTATACTACACGTGCTTCCGGTTTTGATTCTCGGCCAGCAGATATCTCAATGATACATTTTACTAACCAAATTCGACCATACTGTTTGTTTCTTATCCTGCCTTTTGTGCTGTGCATTCCTTAGTTATCTTCGTTATCATCATCGACCTATTGCAGTCCACTGCTGGACATAGGCCGCCTAAGAGTTTATGCCCATAATAGTTATCTTGTAAAAGTATAACCTAATCTTGTTTTATCTAATCTAACCTAATCCAAGTTTTTAAAACTGCAGTGACAGTACATTTGTTTACGTTGGAAACTGTGAAAATAGTTAGTGCGTTTAATTTCCGGCGTTCTCGATGCGTTGCCACCAAAAAGTGTTAATTGAAATTGTCTGTGTCGCTGAACTAGAATAATTCTAAAATCAAATGTACCAATACAAAGCCCGAAACCAGTTTTTTTTCATTACGTGTTATATTATGTTAGGTTTTTATTATAATATATTTTCCAAATAAGCATTAGTATTAAAAAATGAGTATTATACCTAAATAATGAGTTACATATAAAAATATTGCAATGTAATGTGTTATTGTGGAATAATAACAATGCAAATAATATTGCACAAATAACAACATGTAAGATTTTTATTGTAAGCTTACCTGTTTGTATTGTTCTTTAAAGATCTAGTGTTAAGGTAGTTTGCATACCAGTTATTAAATATTGCTTGTTAACTGTATGAAAAATGATTTTAGTCTTAATATTCTTTACCGAATTTTGGTTGTTCCTAGTTCTCATAAAAATTAAAAATTTAAATTGAAAAAACCTTTCTTCCCTAAAACAGTATTGTGCATTTTTAAAACGCTGCGTCCGACAACAAATTTCACCTATCAACTTAGTTCTGGCTCAGATGTTTTATGCATATCAAGTACGAGAATACTAAGTAATGGATCATGTACCACACAGGACGGCGAAAAGATGTCACGGCGCGCAGAGAATACGGGGCGAGAACGGTTTTCGAGAAATTAATGTTCACTATGAAAGCTCTAGTTAGTACGTTCGCCACACCAAGCTATCATATTGAGTCGTGACTTTTAATGTTTTATAATAACTTTAATTCAGTTACGAGTCACGTTCAGTGGGTTAACGAAAATTATATATCGTTACGAATAATTATCGATTATTTGAATCACAATATATCATGAATGAAGGTTGCGTAAACTTTAGATAATCGTCACTTTTAACATATAGTTTTTGAGAGTTAAACAACCTGAAATCGTTTTATAATATTAATACCTTGAAACATCCACATACGGCTATCTGATCCCCAAGTAAGCGTCAAGGGAGCTTGTGGAATGGTAACCAGACAGCTGGTAAACTATTTACATAATATATATGTACATATAAATATCTACTTAAATAGATTTTTCATACAGGTGATGTGTCCTTTCGTACTGAAACATCGGCTACGGCATATACACCGCTGTAAACTCTTATTACCTGCATGTGCATGCTCACTTGACTGCATTGCGTAATTAAAGCGATTCTACCATACAGCTTTTCTGAGGGTTGTCGCAAAATAAATCCATAGTATTCAACAGTGAATCTCAGTGTAGTTACTAGCAGCTTTTAATATTGTTCGAAATTATAAAAAATATTAGACTTCATTATATCACATTGATTGCCATTTTGGCCACTAAGAAGTTTGTTCGTAAAACCCACAATGAATTTTAAGTATCATTTGAAGTGATATTGAAACAGTCCTCGTCTAAATATTCTGTATAAGATTAATCTTATATAGAATACTTTATTATACAGTCTTTAAATGTTGTTTCATGCTAACATGGCGGACATATTTGCAATCCGCGAGAGCGGGTGGGCGGAGAATATGAACCAACTCCAAACTATCAAATCACTGAGGAAACTTATGCATATTTTCCGTATACACTCTCTATAAACATTTTACTTACATTATTTTTTAATGTTATGTTTTGCTTCAAGTGGCGTAGCTAAATACGTTTACTGCACAATTTCATAATATTAGGTACCTTTGTTTCGTGATCGTGTTAGCCTAACTTTGCGTATTTGATACCAAAATGAAGCAATCTGTGGCTATATGTATCAATACGAAAACAAATTTATTCTGATCGAAAATATTGCCTTCCATATAATTATGCCAAAAAAAAAAATAAAAAAAAAATAAAAAAAAATCTATTTAAGTATAAATATTTATATGTATATATGTAGTTTATCAGCCGTCTGGTTACCATACCACAA